>NGKF01000003.1:423019-468815 GCA_002162555.1 Monilinia aucupariae
CCCCCCTTGTGATATTTCTCCTCCCCTTTCCCTCCCGTCTTTCCTCTAGGATTCTTCGGGTCCATTACACTCCTTCGGATTCTCAATACTCAAATTCAAATTCATATTCGACGTTGCATTCGCAATCCACAAATCAGCCTTAACAATTATCTAAATCCGAAAAGTCTCAACTCATCGTCGTTGTCGACTCAACACTCCTTCGACCTTCATCAATTCAGTCCTTACATACATTCAATCGGAAGAAAAGAGAGTCGGTTTTGACCTCTTCAACACTCCTTCATCACCATCAAGACGCTTCATTTACGAACCTCTTCGAGAAGCTTGCCAAAGAAGCATACCAACATCTACCTCCTTATACCCTTCTATTTTCCTGCAAGATTCAGCGTCGCATTTACATTTTGTTTTGAAAGGGCATTCATTCAAACCCCCTTCTTTCATTTATTCTCACATAGGTTTCATCCCATACAAACATCTGTGCATACAACGCACATAAACATCTCGACGATCACTGAGACTCGTGCAACTTAAAGACAAATCGCTTGCCATACTACATACAAACCATTGGAGGAAGAGATAAAGTATTAGGAAAATACAACAGTAATTGACTCCGGTCCCAAAACAAGACTCAATAATGTCGGACATGTCGCAAGAAGATGCTTTGAAGATGATCTCAACACCATCCCCTACTGCGTCGAATTCGGCTGGCAGCAGCTCGGCTTCTCGCAGACCTCCTCGCAAGAGTACATTGACTCAACAACAAAAGAACCAAAAGAGACAACGGGCAACTCAAGATCAATTGGTTACTTTGGAGATGGAATTCAACAAGAACCCGACGCCGACAGCCACCGTTAGAGATAGAATTGCGGAAGACATCAATATGACTGAACGTTCCGTTCAGATCTGGTTCCAAAACAGGTCAGTCCACTTCGGTTACCCGGTAAACATAGCGTTTTCTAATCATCTCGTCGCAGACGTGCAAAGATCAAGCTCATTGCCAAGAAGAGTATCGAGACAGGAGAGAGTTGCGAGATCCCAGAAGCCATGCGCCAATACCTTGCGATTCAAGAAATGGAATCCGGAAAATCATTGGGTGGTAATTTCTTAGGCCGTGGTGGTCTTATGCCGTATGGTAGCGGTAATATGCTTATGGGTGGAGATCACGGTCCTCAAGGAAAAGTTGGTGAGTACTACTACAAAGGGTCTCTACCTCGTAATCTTATACTGACACTGAATAGTCATTCACCACCTTTCCTGTCGATCGCTTAGCATTGGATCATGGAGACGCATTGGTCAAAATGCTATGGATCTGATTATTTTCTACTCCCCAGATAAATCCACCATGACATACTACATCAACAATGATCAAGCTGGCTACAAGATTGAATACCCATTCTCATCCATCAAGAATATCTACCTGGAAAATGGAGATAACGAGTCGAGACCTGGTGGATTGGTTGTTGAGCTTATTCGTGCGCCAAATTTCTTCATGGACTCATCAGGATCTGGTGGATTTTACCAATGTGGTGATTTCACTGAAGATCAACAGGCTTCTCAGGTTATGGTCCATCACTTAGGTGGTCATCCGAAGGTTCTCAGTGGCCAATTAGCCAAGCTCGTCTCCCTTGAGTCTTTCATCGCTCGCGACAGCCCATTCACACACCAGCAACCGCTGTCTATATCGGCACCTGTATCACCAACCGGTCACCGCCCATCATCTCAACCAAACTTCAACGCGCAAGCTCACGTAGGTATGTTCCAAGAATCGCAATGGGGTATTGGTGTTCATCCAAGTGCGCGTGGACCTGGTCATAGAAGACAAAGAAGTCGATCCGTCCCAATGGCCGTTGACTTCTCCATGTTCAACAACCCAATGCCATCATTCCTCATTCAGCACCCGGGTGAATCTCAACATCAGCAACAACACGCCAATCCTAACATTTTTGCTCCAATTCCTCAACAACCAAACAACCTTGGACCTCTAGGACCTAATCTACGAATTGATACCTCGTCAGGTTATGGAATGGATTTCAGACAGTATCCCATGTCTGCAGCTACAACTACTTCCCCGTCCGATTATGCCAGCCCTGGTTTCTTTCCCCATGCAAATGACAATGGAACCATGACAGGACCAATGCCAACCTCCTCATCCATGCCAGCATCCAGCTTTGCGCCTTACACGATGCCATACTTGTCGCCGGACCCTTCTTCGCTTGTTCCCCCGTCTGTTTCTCCTCTGTCATTCATGAGCCACGGAGACCCAGCGATTGTTGATCAATCTCCACCAATGTCAATGATGCACCGAAGCGCTTCTGCCGATGTTTATAGTATGCACAATGACTCGGCTATCTCCGATGATGGTACTGGACTCAATGAGATGTATCAAAAGCACACTCTGAATATTCCTATGCACCCTCATTCTCCAGCTTTTGGTGAACAATCTGCAGCCGATATGGATATGAACAATCTCGTTCAGTTCCCAGTCGATCACGACGGCCTGGCACCTCATGACGATCTTTCGCCTGAGCATATGCCTCAATAAGGAAAAAACAACTTTTGGAACTGCCCGGGAGCTCAAAGGGGGTTCTCGGGCCTCGTTGGAAACGATTTTGGAACTGCAGACATTGAAGTGGTCGATTTTTGCATTTCGAAGACCACTTTTGATTAGAGGCTGTTGGAAATTTTGCGGGTGGCGTTGGTTGATTTTCATTGTTCACGGAAAGGGGGGGGGGTGTCAACGGACGTTTTTCTAGGTTCTCATGTCGATTTTTTTCTCGACTCTGCATTTCCCTTTCTGGCAACGTGGCATAGTCTTGACTTCATATTCCCAAATTTCCTTCTGTTTTTACGCCACGACTTGCATGACGACTTACCCAATTCTATCATGCCTGTCCGGCACAGCGATTGTTTTCTCGTTGATATCTTTGCTCTTGCGCGTTCTATCTCGAAGCTGATGCCTGTTAATCAGCTTCTTCTCACTATTTTCTGTTGTCCCTCGTGGAGATATTTTTGGTAGTTGGGTTGAAGATATAAATGGATGGGGGAAAGTGTGGGGACAAAGCGTGCAATTGAATGTGGAAACAACATCAACATGGTAGGGGGGTTTGCAAACTTTGCTTGATTTTGCGGGCTGGCGCACAATGCGCAAGCAATGGATTGATGAATCATGGTGGGCTTAATAGTGGAATCTATTTGTAGAATTATTTCTTCGTTTTTGATTTGAGCCTTGCCCAAAATGTGCATATACTTAATATTCATGGAGTTTTGTTTTTAGTCGAAGATTGGCGATGTACCTGTCGTACTCTACGGAGTAGCTACTTGCTTGCTGTCTGTGATATGTGTAGCGTAAGAGTTGAGCGTCTAGATTCATTCTTGAGCGAGTACGAGATATACGACGATGAAAGAAATTATATTCCACTCGTAGATTAGGTAATGATTGACATATCAAGACTTGACATGACTGGAACAGGCAGATTCTCTTTCGATCAATGGTGGTTTGGCGGCGGTCATCAAGAATGAAGGCGGCGCAGGCGAATGAAACCTGACATCGTATCCGCATCGCAATCATGGTTTAACAATGCGATTGGCATACACGTGCTAGCATGATAAGACCGATAGATGGATGGATGTACGTAGGTAGGTCGGCAGGCATATTAATTAAGGTTGCTGGCTATCGATTCGTTTATCGCCGATGCAAAGTATAAAAGTGTAATTACAAGATGATGTCTCGAATGCTATGAAGCTGTAAAGCTATAAAGACACGAGTGCCCCGGGGGGAGCTGTAGAGTTGTAGGTGTTGAGGAGTGTATGGAGTGTATGGAGTGTATGGAGTGTATGGAGTGTATGGAGTGTATGGACTGTATGGAGTGTATGGACTGTTTTACGATGTGTGTTTATGTTTATGTTTATACGAGTTTTATACTAAACTACGAGGGGTACGGACGGATATGGACGGATATGGACGGGTATTTATCGTGTGCGATGATGGTTCGGGTCAGGTGCGAGATGAGGGTGAGGGAGGGAAGGAAGGATGAGAGAGGAGAGAGGAGAGAGGAAAGAGGAGAGAGGAGAGAGGAGAGAGAAACAATGGGGGAATGTCCAAATCATACCTTGTCAACTACTGGTATTGGCAATGACGAAACAGGTTGGTCGGTTGGTCATGGCCAGATTTGGCTTTGGGAGAAATTCGAATGGCTCAACTTTACTAATGGGGTAGGTCATCAGGTCAGGAATTGATTGATTCATAGGATAGGAAAGAAAGGCATTTGGGAAACATCAACAAATTCATTCATATCGCAACTGGCCAGATCATTGGAATGTACGGTTTCTTTGACTTTCCTTCATCATCTACCTCCCTCGGTACTTCGCCCAAGTATTATTCATTGCCGTCTGGCGTTACTGTACCATTTTTATGGTACCTCTGATTTTGGGTAACTTGACACCGTACCTAGGTTACTACTGCCTGGCACGGGCTGTTGCTCACTGGTGGCCGGCATACATACCTGGGTGGAGCACGATACGAAACGAAGCAAAGGGCCGCCGAGGAAGTCTCGTACGGAATTGGGATTGATGAGGAGCGAAACAGATGAACACGAATCATGACGGGTGTTACTGGAGGAAGTCGATCGACGGGTTTTGCATCTTGCGACGAGAGATCTTCTTCATCGTCCGATTCGAATCCTCCGCCCTCTGCGGCAGTAGTGCAGGACCCCGCACCCTCGACAAATAAAGAGAACCATCGAGTCCGCTTCTCGGTGGATATAGAACGAGAACGAGGGGGTCTTGCGGAATCTTCTGGTCAACGACCTGCGCCTCCAAATCTGAGTGTTAATACGAGGATATCGACGAATGAAGCGGCTGCGGAAGGCAGATCGCCGACATCTGGGCAAGGGGGAGGGGTTCTGGGGATTTCGCCAATTTCACCGAGGACGAGGGATAGAGGGTATTCTTTGAGACGGACGTTGTTTGCGCGAGGCTTGAATAACGGATCGGAGCAGGAACCTATTGAGCTTGCGGGAGCAGGACCGTCGCAAAGTGGTGGGGAGAAGGCACAGAATTCGGTTGCGGTATGTCCGGTACATGGTCGGATTGAAGCGGCGCCAAACGAGGAGGTTCAATCTATGGAACCGGGTGGAACCTTCAATATTCCCCAGTCTACGAAATCGAGTAGCGCCTTCAAACATAGGGATGTAAAGGCTTTTGGGACGAGGGATTTGCCCAACTTTGATCGCTTTGCGCGCAAGTTCATTGGGGAGGATTCCATGTTTCAAACAGCGAAGAAGAAATTACAATGGTTCTGCAAGGAGAAGGTATTGAAAGACGTTCTCAGACAAAGGGAAATATTACCTTCCAAAGATGGACGGCATATTGATCTGGATGCTACTCGCCAGCAAGGCACCCTGTTAATCGATGAGAGGACTGGGGCACCATATTTCGGCAATACGATTCGCTCTAGTCGATATACGATATGGAATTTCTTACCACGGCAACTCTTTTTCCAGTTTTCGAAACTGGCAAATGCCTACTTCTTACTTGTTTCCATTTTACAGATGATTCCTGGACTTTCGCCGACGGGTAGTTATACTACAATCGCCCCACTTTTGGTCTTTGTGATGATTAGTATGGCGAAGGAGGGGTATGATGATGTTCGTCGCTACAAGCTGGATCAAGTCGAGAATAACAACCAAACATTAGTCTTGCGCCCATATACCCCAATTTTTATCCATGAGAAATCCCATATCAGGTCAAAAGGCTCGCGATCAAAGAGGTCCAAGAAGGGCTTGGGCATCGATTCTCCTGAGACGGTGCATGAAATCGACATCGAGGTAACAGCTTCGGGGCCAAAGCACTGGGCAACTTCAAAGTGGAAAGATCTCAAAGTTGGTGATATTACAAAACTTTATCGAGATGAGGCTGTACCGGCAGATATTCTTCTTCTGCACGCAGATGGACCGAACAATATTGCATTCATCGAAACCATGGCACTGGATGGCGAGACTAATTTGAAGACGAAATCGCCCCCAGTGCCTTTGGCTAAGAAATGTTCAACCGTGGAGAAATTGGTTGATTGCCGTGCTCACGTTGTGATTGAAGATCCTAATTTGGATCTTTATAATTTTGATGGAAAAGTCACTATCGATGGCGAAACCCTGCCACTCACTACCAACGAGATTATTTTTCGAGGAAGTATTTTGAGAAATACAACTAGTGCCATTGGCATGGTGCTCAACACGGGTGAAGAGTGCAAGATCAGAATGAACGCCAATAAGAATCCCCGAACGAAGGCACCCGAGATGCAAACAATTGCAAACAGCATTGTCATTATCCTCGTCATGTTCGTTGTTGCCCTAGCTTTGTTCTGTACAATAGCCTACCAGGTATGGTCTCGTAGTGTCGAGTATAATTCTTGGTATTTGGAGGGGGCACATTTTAAATTCAGCTACTCGATTGTTGCTTTTATTATTCTCTTCAACACGTTGATTCCACTCTCGCTCTATGTTAGTTTGGAGATCATTAAGGTTGGACAATTGTTCCTCATGCATGATGTTGAAATGTATGATCCTGTTTCGAACACTCCGATGGTGTCGAATACTTCTACAATTCTGGAAAATTTGGGTCAGATTGGGTATGTGTTTTCTGACAAGACAGGCACGTTGACTGAAAATATTATGCGTTTTCGAAAGCTCAGCGTTGCTGGATATGCTTGGCTTCATGACTTTGATTTAGTTCGAGAAGCGGCTAAACAGGCGGAGCTCAATCCAAGCAAGAGGGACAAATCGAAGTCAAAGAACAAAGGTAAAGGAATTTCTAAACGGTTCTCGAGGAGGCGGGCACATAAACTTCGTCGTGAAGATGATGGATTATTGGATCCAACAAATGATATTCCTAGGCGATCTGGTTCTTTGTGGAAGTCGTCAGCACAACCTCATCGCGTCCAACCGGAATTCAGAACCGAGGAAATGATACGCTACATGCAGAGCAAACCTCACGGTATATTTACTAAGAAGGCAAAATTCTTCTTGTTGTCCATTGCGCTTTGTCACACTTGTCTTCCAGAAGTTCGAGAAAATGGGCATATCGAATTCCAGGCTGCATCTCCGGATGAGTTGGCTTTGGTACAAGCTGCTCAAGAACTTGGCTATCTAGTGATCGATAGACCTGCTCGTTCCATCACTCTGACTGTTCCAAGTGAGTCGGGGAATATTACAGAAACATATGAAATTCTTGATGTGATTGAGTTCTCGAGTAAACGTAAGCGAATGTCGATTATCGTACGGTTTCCCGATGGGAAGATTTGCATTTTCTGTAAAGGTGCAGATTCATCTATTCTTCCCCGCTTGAAGCTTGCCCCATTGGCTATGCAGAAAGCTTTGGAAGTCCAGAGACGATCCAGTACAAGAAAGAGTTTAGAGGCTGGGGAAGCTTTACGAAGAATGAGCGAAAGCAGTCCCAGAGCTAGCTGTAGTCGACCCAGTATGACTCTTCCGAGATCAAGCATGAGTCGGAATCGAAAAAGTATTGGGGGTGGAAGACCTAGTATGGCTAGTACCAGATTGCAACCTATACGAGATGAGCTCGACTCTTGGCTGAGAGAAAGAGAGAGCGATGTCGAAATGCCGGATCTGGATGGAGCGGCCGATGCTTATCGAACTCCCAGGACTTCGATGGCTAATGGACGTTTCTCTTTTGCGCCTTCGGATATTAGAACTTCTATGCAAACTACACATTTTGATGAGTTTGTCGACGAGGCGCTGGTTTTAGATGATGCGGCTGTATTTGAGCGCTGTTTTCAGCATATTGATGATTTTGCCGGCGAGGGACTCAGAACCCTATTGTTTGGATATCGATTTTTGGAAGAAAAAGACTATGTCGGGTGGAAGAAAGTATACCTAGATGCCACAACGAGTCTTGTAGACCGTCAAAATATGATTGAAAGTGCAGCAGAGATGATTGAGCAAGAGTTTGATCTTGCGGGTGCTACGGCTATTGAGGATAAGCTTCAACAGGGAGTACCGGAGACGGTGGATAAGTTGAGGAGAGCGAACATTAAGGTTTGGATGCTTACAGGAGACAAGCGGGAGACGGCTATCAATATAGCGCATTCTGCGAGAATTGCTAAGAACTACTCGGAGATTGTTATTTTGGATCGTACTACTGGTGAAGTCGAGGAACGCATGGCCACTGCGTTGCTTGATATTAACAATGGAAACGTTGCGCACTCGGTTGTTGTCGTAGATGGTCAGACACTTTCGGATATTGATGCAAATCAGAAACTTTCTTTGTTGTTTTTCGATCTCGTCGTTCAGGCCGATTCAGCTATTTGTTGTCGGGCAAGTCCGAGTCAAAAGGCATCTCTCGTCAAGAAGATTCGAACGAAAGTCAAAAAATCTATTACCTTGGCGATTGGCGATGGCGCAAACGATATCGCCATGATTCAGGAGGCACATGTGGGAATTGGTATTAGCGGAAAAGAAGGTCTTCAAGCAGCTCGCATATCTGACTATTCGATCGCGCAATTTCGATTCTTGCAGCGGTTACTGTTTGTCCACGGTCACTGGAATTATGTCCGAACTGGAAAGTACATCCTCGGAACTTTCTGGAAAGAATTTCTTTTCTATATGATCCAAGCTATATATCAAAAATGGAACGGATATACCGGGACCTCGCTTTTTGAATCTGCCTCTCTCACCGTCTTCAATACACTATTCACATCCCTGTGTGTTATCTTCCTTGGTGTTTTTGATCAAGATCTCTCGGCCACCACTCTCCTTGCCGTTCCGGAATTGTATACCTATGGACAACGCGATGGTGCATTTAACCTAAAGAAATACTTTGGTTGGACATTCATGGCTGCGAGTGAGATGAATATCATTTTCTTCTTGGCTTATGGACTTTTTGGGCAATCGAGATTTACGAATGATAATACCTTGTATTCGTTGGGGGATCTGTGTTTTACGGCGGCGGTTGTGATTATTGTTAGCAAACTTCTGTGAGTATTCATTCTCTTTTTGAATAATCTTTGCGATGGTTTGTGGTATAAACTGTCTTGGGGGCTTTTATTGTTTGGAAAGCTGTAGGGTTTTGGGGATGATTTGGTGATCCGAGTGGATTTGGTTCATTGTCGAACTGCAACTCAGAACTATCAGAAACGCTATCTCTTTCACCCCCACTTCCAAAATCCCAGATCGCATGATTCAAACGCTAATCACCTACCCAGCATCCTCGAAATGCACACCAAAACCTACATAGCAGCCATCGGATTCATCCTCAGCATTGGTGGTTGGTTCTTCTGGAACCTACTCCTCTCCTCTCTCTATAGCGTTAAATCATTAACCTATAATGTCCGTGACGGATTCATCTATCACTTTGGTCGGAACCCTTTATGGTGGTGCACATTAATCATCATATTGGCCGCCGTCTTTCTCTTGGAAGTAGGAGTTAGTAGTGTGAGAAAAGCCTTTTGGCCCGAAGATGTAGAGATTTGGCAGGGATTAGAGAAGGATGTGGGGGTGAGAAGGAGGTTGGAGATGGCGGTTAGGGGGGAGGGCGTCGTGGATTTTTCGCTTGGGGATGTGGATGGAATGAAGGGGAAGGTAAGTGATGATTTTGAATTTGATTTTGATGGGGATGAGGATGAGGATGCAGAGAGGGAGATATTAGAGTTGCTTGAGAGGAGGGTTATGCATTCGGATATTCGGACGAGTGAGAGGGAGAGGGAGAGGGAGAGGGAGAGACCGATGAGTAGCGGGACGGGCGTGATGAAGAGTAATACAACTTTGAGGATGAGGAAGGGGAGTGTAGATGATGCCGGGGTGTTATGATTATGATTCAGGAATGGGAATGAAAATGAAAATGGAAATGAAAATGAAAATGGGAGTGGCAACTCATCTGGTAAAAACTCGGACTCGGATTTCTGCTGGTGTGGCTGGGGGACTTTTAATTTTTAGTTTTTAGTTTGAGGGGAGAGTTGTGATGGGGTTTAGTGAGATGGGTGGGATGGGATGGGATGGAGTGGGATGGAACGTATAAGGTAGACGCATTGATGAGTTTACGAGGGGCATTGTGTATGTGTGCATGTGTGCATGTGTGCATATGTGCATATGTGCATATGTGCATATGTGTGTGTATTATAAATCATCATGAATCATTATGAAAAAGAGAAAATAAAAAAGGAGAAGAAAAAGGAAATGCAGAGGAAAACCAGAGTAAAGGAAGGATTGGAAATGCATATATGATTATGAACGAATGAATGAACTTATGGAAGTTGATGGAGGTTGATGGAAGTTGATGGAGGTTGATGGAGGTTGATGGAGGTTGATGGAAGTTGATGGAAGCGTGAAGGTATCAAAGTATGAAAAAGTACAGATGAAAAGATTTATGATGTAATGTGATATGATATAATATGATATAATGAAATAAAAGAGATGAAAGAGATGAAAGAGATGAATGAGATGAAAAAGATGAGATAATCATTCCAACGATCTCAATCTTAATCTCAATCTTGATCTCAATCTTGATCTTAATCCGTTCGGTTTTCATTAATTAACCATAACCTAATTAACCCTAACCTAACCTAATCTCACCCAATTCAACCCTAACCTTAAATCACTTGAGTATGCAAGTATACAAGTACTCGTATCAATACCCTTTCTTTTCTTCGTTGATTGTTTATTACTCGAGTATTTTCTTTTATTGCTTTCTTATATTCATTTCTTTCGAAAGAATTGAATTTGTAGCATCAATTATATATTATTGCTATTTGGTATAAGTAGAGAGAAAGATGCAGAATCAATTTGGTGATGATGATTACATTATATTATTATTTGCTGAAAAATACTCGAGTAGATAGATATACAAGTAGTGCACCGGTGCTAAAGATAAGGATGATAGGTACTCTAGCTAGATGAGCTCTTTCTAAAGTTTCAATCTGGTACAAAAAAGATCGTTTCGAGTAGCTTCCAATCTGCAAATCTCCTTACCGAGTGCGCGTAGTGTTATAGCGATATTCTCATGCGCAAAACATTCTTTTCAATGTACGAGTAAATAGCCATTTAATCCACCGCAACCTCAGCCTCTCGTTCCATCGTCGCTGGAGCACTGCATTCGTCCCATCTTTATTCCACAAAATCAACAACACCTCGGAACATATCGATGAACTCAGGATCCATCTCACCAACCCAAGCAGGTTCCGAACGAACGCCTGCCTCTGCACCGGTGGTCTGCGTCTCGCTCGCATCTTTCTCCACATCATCAAGACCCTCGGCCATGGTCCTAGATCCCATCTCATTAACCCATTCCGGAGCAGCACTTCCACTGGTAGGCTTCAAAGTGCCCCCTGAACCCTTTCCCGATGTCTCAATGGCCGCCTCACCTCCAACTTTTTCATCATCAATTCGTCTTCTCTTCATTTGCGGTAACGCTGGACTGTCATCATATTCATACTTCTCGTATTCATTCCCATGATCATAACCCGTCACATTTTCATTTCTGAAATCTCTCATCCAGGGGCTCGATTGTTGTCGCTTCATAGATGGCATACCGATATCCATGGAATCCATCTCCCCTTCTTCAACTCCCTCCTGATTATCCTTTCTACGCAGCTCACTCATCAATGGACTAGAAAATTGTTGATCATTCACTCCCTCAGAATCGAACGCCGCAAAGTCAAATACTTTATTTGCAAAACTTGTGTTGAGCTTAGGGGTAGCGAGTCGGAGGTTCACAGAATCGTCTAGACCTATCATAGCAGCTTCTAAACTGCCGGATGAGTCTTCGAATGGATCATCAGTCAAATTAGGCTGTTCATTGCCTTCTTTTCTGCTGAATCCCATGGCCGAGGGTGGTAATTGAGATTGAGAGGTGGGGTCATTCTTGGCGACTGGCTTATCACTGCTAAGAAGAGCAGAAGGCGAAGGAAATTCATACTCATCCGAGTCAAAATGGTCCGATTCCTCCTTATGCTGATTTCTGGGGGTACCAGTATCTATAAATGAAAGATCTGGTACACCTCCACCTGCGTACGAGAAAGTTGGAGGGTTCTTGGGGAGCCGAACAGATGAATCCTTTTGGACGCTCGAATGCAAATTATGTAATTTGCGATAATCTCTAGGAGCGACATCTGGATATGTTACTGGAGGCAAGGTTTTTGAGAGGTCAATTACCTCAACGACGTCATGATCAGAGCTTGGGCCCGCAGAAAGTGTAAGTCGAGGTTTCTTGGTGAGCATCGGGATTTCCTTGCTGCCGAAGGGCTGAGTATTGCTCATATTAGCTTTCGTCACATTTCCCTTCATCTTGTCACCTAGCTTGGTCTTCGATCCATGATCTCCAATATTTTCCACAGAGGACTTCTTTCTCGCGACCTTTCTAGGCTTATCCAAACCTTCTCGGCAACACTTATGCTTGCATAATTGGCCGCTCTTCAGTGTGTTTCCATCACGGCAATGATGATTACAGGCCCATTTTCCATTATCCATCTTCAAAGGCTCTGGTTGAGTTATCTCTTCCACTTTCTTGTTATTGGAATCGTCTTGATCAATTGCATCGATATCAACGAAAGCGTCTGAGCCGTAGTCACTAGAAACTCGACGTTTACTCTCGGCTTGCCAGGCTGCATTGAGCATAGCATCATCATCAATGCCATCATCAAACTCATCAAACTCATCAGAATTATCCCGAACTGTCAAAGATTTAGCAGCTACTTGTTTTTCAGCCACCAATTTCGGGCGAGGAAACTCGGATGCAGGAACGTTGTGCTTTAGAACACAAGACTGGATTGTACCAACAATCTGATCACATGCCATCCAACATTTAATTTCATCATCTGGTGAAGAAAGCACAACTGTGAACTGTTGTTTATTGCCATTCAGTAGCCTCCTGATGTTTCCACGCCAGAAGTGTACCAGAGCTCCATTCGATAATTCGACCATGAAGGTCAAAGACGGAATACTGCCTAGCCAAGTGGGTACTTTCGCATTCGCATACCCAAGGGTAGCGCTGACTTTGACCTTTGGCTGCTCGCCAGCTCTCGAAGATGCTCTGCCAATAATCTGAGCTGTGAGTGTTAGTTGAGGAAAGCTCATCAAAAGATCTTTCATCTTTTTCCCAAATGGAGGATTTTTGCCCATCACCCTCTCTATCCCTGATGTATCGAGGCTAGCAAGCTTCTCCACTGTATTAACATTATTGCCCGCTAGCTTTCGCAAAGATGCCGGTCCTATTTGTGGAATTTGTCTCAACTGCAAGGATGAATTCTCCCAATAGCCCGAGGAAATACTCCTAGAAAGATCAAGAGCAAAGCGCGTAGATATTGAATCATAGTCCATGGCTTTGCAATCGACAACACAGCGGATCAAACGCTGGAATCTTTCGAGTATGATATTGGTCTCCATTAAGAATTGACGGCTAATAATGCGAAAATCATTATTTGCTAGCAGTTCAATGCCACCTAGCTGGACTTGAATCATGAGGAATATCTTATGACCTGTTGTTGATATGTTCTCTTTGATCGGAAATTTCATCATTGGTGATTTGTTGAACTCTCGAAGACTAGACCGCTCATTTGGTTTCATTCGTAGGTCTTTGAACTCGGCAGCTTGACATATGGTATTCAAGATCAGTTCTGTCTTGGACTGACGAGGAATACTCAAAAGTAACTTCATCGTTTCAAATTGAACCATATATCGACTCATAGCCGCACCATATTCTGTGCAAGAGAAAGCTTCCTCCTTTGTAACAAGGTTATAATCTTGAAGAAGCTTAATATCCCTCTCGCACACCAACTCGAGCTGTTCATCCGCATCCCGACTAGGAACTATCCCAGAGAACTTATAATAGCTGGGATTCTGTCTCATCCTGACACTTAAGAACGTCCCTCCGAGCCACAACTTAGCTCCATAAGCAGTCTTGATCGTACGAAGTTCGATTTCCGAGTTGAGATGCTCAATGAGATTCAAGTGCAATGTACTCTCCAGAATATCTTTCCCCGAAATCATCTTCTTATATCGATCGACTTTTTCCATTCGAGTCATGATGATTGCAATGGCGCTATCGTCGAATTGGGGTCTTCCAGCACGGCCTAGCATTTGCATGACTTCAAGATCAGAATATTCAACAAGGCCACTATCTTGAAAGCCTACCGTACCTTTAAGAACCACCAGGTGACAAGGTAGATTAACCCCAACAGCCAGCGTTGAGGTGCAACAAATTGCACTGATATCTCCTTTCAGATACGCCGTCTCAATGGCACATCTGTCTTGGGGATCAAGACCTGCATGGTGATAAGCGACGCCACATCCCACCAATTCCTGTAGGTCTTTACTACCAACTGTCGTTCGAATCGTTGGAGCTGGCCAAGCACGATCAACAACTCGTTGCCGGGTCCAATGTTCCGCAAGGATTGCAGCAGTTCCTTCGCAAGATTTTCTAGTGAAGCAGAATACCATGATAGGTTTCTTGCACGAGTACTTCTGAATCAATGATGCGATTTTTCCATCGAGTAGTTTCTCGAAAGCAAAATCGTTTGAACGGCTCTCATATCCATGCACATGCTTCTGTAACTTGACAGGTCTAAATTCTTCACCGAATGTTTCTAGATGCGCGGGTAACTGACGGCTGTTTGAATCTCTCCCAAGCCAAGCGGCAATATCGTTTCTGAAAGTATTTCAGCACAAAACCAATGCTCAAGTACAAAAGTATTCACTTACGAGTTTGGAACAGTAGCACTCAAAGCGACAAACCGAACACTAGCTCCAATCGAATGCATACGAGAAACAACAGCTTCAAGAGTAGCACCTCTTACATCCTTAAGAATATGAACCTCATCAATCAAGAATAGCTTTACCAACTGCAAAAGCTTTTCATAATCCGTCCATTTTCGAGTAATACTGTCCCATTTCTCTGGTGTAGTGACGATAATCGATGCATTTCCAACTCTGCTCATCTCGGCATTGCTGGAAAATTGAAGAGTCAGTTATTTATCTCAAAGATGTTGGGCTGTTGGAGTAGAAGATGGGGTTGTTCAAGATATATTGAAAGTAAAGATGCAGCAAGTGAAGCGAAACTGGGGGATGCAAAACGAAACAGCCAGTTTGCCCACCTTGTATCACCAGTAAGCTCCGCAACAGGTAGATTCAAGTGACTAAATTTTTTAGTCCAATCTCTCATGCGTTCCGAGCAGAGAGATTTAATCGGTGCCTGATACACGATCTTAAATTGACCCGTGCCATAGCTCTCAACTAGTTTACAGATAGCAAGTTCTAGAAGAGCCGTCTTGCCACTCCCGGTGGGTGCTGAAACAACAATGTTGTCATTGGTTTTGTAGATTGGAGCGAAGCATTTAGATTGAACAGCATTAAATAGTTCGTACGGAAAGACCTGTCGGAATCTATCCGGAAGTTCATGAGGGGAGACAAGCTGGATGCCGTGGGCCATGGGTGGTGCATTTCCAAAAGCAATAATCTGCCTATCATTTTGTAATTGCTCAACACCGCCGTGATATGTTTGCTGCGCAGGAGAGAAACCCGAACCCTCAAAGTTTCGATCCATATTCGGTACTGGGGGGGCTCTCGATGATAGAGCATATCTGTCGCTAGATGAAGTTTGATTCTGAGGTGTATGGGGAGCTATATACTGGCGCTCAAACTTCTGATCTGCTTCTCGTGTGTTGGACGAAGGTATACGTCTATTTGAGACTCGGCGAGAGCTGACTCTAGCGCTGGGACTCGAAGCTGGAAGGTCTGAAGGAGAGGAGTATGCTGCGGTATTTGTATGCTCAAGGGGTCTATAAGCGAATGCACCTAGTATCGTTAGTTTACGTAGTTCGTATGTAGATTCAAATAGGCATCATACTCAAGCTAGTTGTCCTGGTAGATGGTGGCGTAAACTGTTGATTTTGCGGTTGAAATAGCTGAGGCCTCTCCAACTGCGTTTGAAAGATGTTCTGTTTTGGAGGACTATGCCCAATAGTTCGGGGCATTGGCATCGAAGTCTGTGATATCATATTATTGGCAAGTTGAGTGAGAGGACTATGCGATTCACCAAGTCCATAGTTGGACATGTGTGCCGGCTTATTCCTCGGCCTGGTTTTCAGCTCAATGTCCTGCAAAATCTGCTGTTTGAAGTGATTATCTGCACTGGTCAATACCCTTGGCTCCTTACGGTCACCGAAAGAATCCGTTTCTGCCTGACTGCTATTGAGAGAAGAAAATCTAGGAAGAGACAGGCGGCCTTGGCCATTGCCATTGCTTGTGTTGGGGTATGGAGGGAGTCTTTGCATATGTTGAAGCGGTTCAAACAAAGGTGGTCGACTCAGGTATCCCGCGAGTGGATCATGCCCTGGAGTGTTGTAAGAAGCTCGCAGAATTGAATCTTGACCAGGAGGCAACAAAACTTGCCCGGGTTGCCTCGGGGGTGGTCCGAAAGTGAACCCTGCAGAAGGAGATGGCCCCTCACTTGGAGCCATCAAATACCCCGGCGGCCGATTACGCTCAATGTTATCATATGAACCCCGCACATTTACATCTTGGACAAATCCAGATTCTGATGCCTGTTGAACACGCTGCATTGGAGGTGGACCAAAGATGAATCCTGTCTCCGAAGGCAAGTGTCGAGAGTCTTCACTCGTGAAGAAGTTGGTTGGAAAGGATTGATCTTTACCATTTTCAGGATTGGGTCCGCCAACAGATGCATTGTTGTCTTCATTACTGGCAAGCCTTTGAAGATGAGGATCCCATGCTCTATCCATGATGTCTGCTTGGGGTGAAGTAAACCTTGTGTCTGGTTGCTTGTAGAGACTAGGTAATGAATCTAAAGTATCGCCCAGGATTGATGATAGATAGTTAAAATGAAGTTGAACAAACAGTAGATATCAAATATTTACCTAAGTGATACGGAGAAAGAATGCACGAGTCTGAGAAATGAATGGTGTAAAATGTGTTGAGAGGCACATATCGATGTTGGATCAACCTCAATTTTAGCGTCATTCCATTTTGATCTTACTTCCACTTCACCCTCTACCTTTACGTTCAACAATATCTATATCCTTTACTAGAGGAATCGACGTACAGTTACCATACGATGGATAGAAGCTTGGAATAGATAGTATTCACAAGTCTTAAAGCATGCTAACGTCGAGAAGACCTACTTCTTGTGTCTGTCACGTGTAGAACCTCACGTGTCGTTTATCCTCCCCCCCCCGCACCTCCATGGAGGCCAATCACTTGAACTGACCTGTAATATTCGTTTTACTCACTGCCTATACTCACTGCCCAAAAGCTCCATAAATATCCAACGCGTGTGCACTTATATTACACCCTTCCGCCTTGATATCATTTGTTCATCTCTGTATTGCGCCATCTCTAACCCCTTACTCTTGGTCTCAGTTCCTAAACAAACTTGATGAAATTGTCCACAGGACAAACTCAGCCTCAATAGTCCAGAAAGTTTAGGATAGTGAAGTCACTGAAGAATGCCCTAAAGGTCTCCACATCAATCTGCCCATCACCAACTTCAACTTCAGCTCCAGCATACCAAGTCAGCCCTCCCTCTCCTTCTCCTCCACTCAATCATCCCTCTTGACCCTCCCTCTGGAACTTCCTGTCCTTGAGTGATGTCTCATAGGTGAGCTTGGCCTACTAGTCGACAATGATGCCCCGGCCCCTGGGCCTTTCAACCCACTCAACGGATCTAACGTCAAACTCGACCTATCCTCCTCATACTTCGGCGTAAATCCATTATCAATCGTCGTCTTCTCGTAGCTAGCAATGTTGATCGGGGGAGGTCTATTTCGTTTTCTCTCTGGACCACTATAAAGCCATGTAGCCAAGAGAACTATCGATGTGCCAAGAAGGAACTATTAACTTGTAAGTATATGTGAATCTTCAAAAGTGAGCTCCACCGTAGACTTACATTGAGAGAGACCTTGAATTCAAAGAACCAAACGCTGAAAATGAAACTAATAATGATACTGATACTGGTCGCGAAATTCTTCGCAATGTTGTCGCTGAAATTTATACAAAGCGCAACGAGGATCCCTCCCAGGGCCTGCATAACAATAGCGGTCCACACCACCGCATTATACCCATCAAAGAAACCATTCTTCGAAATTTGCTCTCCATCCTTGAATATCACCCCGAAAATCAAAGCTGGGAAGAGAGAATAGAAAGAGAGCTGAACATTCCTTGTCCAGATCGTAACATGAGTCGTGGATTCCTTCAACACCTTCTCGAAATAGACTCCTGTCAGACCAGATAGCACAGCCGCGGCCAATACAGCCATGAGACCGATTGAGTAGTTCATCACCGGTTTTACCAATCCTAGATCCTCTTGTATCCCCTCATATGTAGCAGATCGTTTTGTGAGACCCTCGGAGAACCCTTCCATTCCACGCTTCGTCAACTCGGCTGCCACTTCCACTGCGCCATTTCCTATTTGTCCCAGTTCGTGAAATGACCGTGGAAAATAAAACCGCGACTGAGGGTCGTTGAGATTGGGATATGTAGACGGGTTGCCGTCAGGTAGCTGCACGATCGTGACCCCAATAGTGAGTAAAACAAGCGCTATCCAACCTTTCGAAGGCAGCGCCCTCCGTAGTAAGATCACACTGAAAACCGCCGTCGTGAGAATCTGCATGACAAGATCAGCTGACGAGCATTTCCCATATTTGAATCGACAGAACTAACCTTTAATTGGTACAGAACCTGGAACTGCACAGCTTCCAAGTTGCTCACAGCAATATACTGTAGCGAATTCTGCAGAGTATACAGAGTGGCTGGGATAGCCAACTTCCAACCATCTCCAGAAAACACCGACATATACAACTGTTCGAAAAGAACTGTCGCCGGCGTAGAAGGGGGTAGCGTTCGGGAAATGTCGTACATGGCAATCGTTAATGAAACCGCCAACTTGAGAATCTCATTGAGAAAAACCGCCGTCGATGTAAAATACCTATGCCCACCCGCTAATGGCATTATCCTACTATAATGCATTATCTATATCCATATTAGCCATCCCTCCCTGCCAACATGTTTTGTCGAGGAGAGAGTGGAAGCGCTTCGATGATGCCAACGTACGAGTATAAGGGCAGAATTTTGCAAGGTAAGCTGCGAAATTATCAGCATAATCAGCACACGCGCTAGAAGTATATCCTCACAGCCGTAAGAGAAACATGCTTCATCGATACCCCGGGCCAACTTTGCGACGCGTCTTCTATCGCCATCGTGCTCAAAGATTTATCCTTCTCTATCTCTATCTCTATCTCTATACCTATCTCTATCCCTCTCTCTCTCTGTGTGTGCGCGTGTGCGTGTGCGTGTCTGTCTGTATGTCAAACAGCGGGGGTGGATCTCCTCTCAATCTCCAGGAACCTAATCTTATCTCCAAGAGAGCTATCGTAAGAAACGCACAGGAAAGTGATCATGAAGCAGAGCAAGGGCCTTTATGTGCAAGGCAGGCAAGCGGTGAGCTCAATATTATGGTCAAAGGAGAGGAAGCGTCGGGCTCTTATTTGCGGCCCCCAAAAGGAGACGATCTGTGAGTGTTCCTGTTCTTGCTTGCTTGCTTGCTTCTAGATCGCAAATCCCCAATTCCAAGATTCTTGGGCGACATATACGCGGAACCAATCACAATCGACCCTTCCCCCGCAAACCCACCGCCCAACGTGATACACTAACGAGCCTGAGCCACAATATGCAGTGGTGGAGAAATGATGTTTTATCTCATTTTTTCCTCACTTCCTCGAGTAAAGCAAACATACAGCCAGCACATAGCATTCTCCTACGGCTCTCAGCTAATGACTCGAGTACAGCTTGAACTGACCAATATCCTCAATATATCACTCGAGTAGAACCTGATCATTACTCGAGTATATAACCTTACAACCCATCCACCCATCCACCTTTCCCCATCGCCAAAAAGCCATCTACTCTATACACCAAGGACCCATAGAAAGAACCCAAGTTATCTTTCATTTCTATCCTCTACATCATAGTGCCTTCACGCATAGAACAATACCACATCAACCATACCGCCATTCGCAGCGTCCTAGATAGTACTCGTAATTATCCAACATCATGCTGTTGACGTGACGATGGAAGTTTACTTATATGGTGCATACTCCATACTCCATACTCCACACTCCATACACCATAATACCATAATACTGTACCATCTTCTCGGTTAAATCATAGGATTTTAAATCGTGAGTTCAACCTCAACCTCAACCTCAACCTTAACGTCAACGTCAACCTCATACTACTAGAGTACTATCGCTATCGCTACTTTTCACTACGCCACATCATACGCATTACTGTACTCTATTTGCCAACATATCCCATATCCCATATCCCATATTTCCCCTCCTCACCCCCTCCTCACCCCCTTTATCCAACCCTCCTCACATCCTCACATCCTTACATCCTCACATCCTCACCTCCTCTTCCCAAAAAAGAAAAGAATACAAAATACAAAATACAAAATACAAAATACAAAATACAAAATATATAATTAATCTTTAATTTTAATTTTAATCTAAATTTTTAATAAAATAATAAATCAATATTATAAAATAAAAAAGAAAAAAACTCATCTTTTACTCTTTACTTTTTCTATTTCAATAAGAAAAAACAAATAAACAAAAAACATAAATAAATAAACAAACAAATAAACAAACATAAAAATCTCATATCAATAAAATATCAAATAGGTATACTCGAGTACTTATCATTATAATAATATACATTACGCTACTCTCCACCTCGAAAACTAGCAAAAACCCCATTAGATCCTTTTTGCCCATCTTCAATCACAAAACTTCCCTTTTCCAATACTCGGATTCCTCTCTGTATGCTCCGCCCTTCTCTTTATTTCCTTTCCACTCTATTCCATCCCCCAAAGAACTAAACCTCGCATTTATCTGCGATGGAGTTCCCGATCGCTTGAGGTGCGGTTCCTCGAATCTATCATTTCTCTCAACCTTGCCTCTCGAGACCCCCCTGCTATTGGTGGGTGTATCCTCCTCATCTTCGCTCCCAGTTCCAAGGCTCAAAAAGTCGGCTAGATCCGGACTCGGTTGTCTATGATCATCCCTTATCCCATTTCCACTTCCGTTTCCATTTCCATACCCCAGCTTCACCCCCTTCATGATCGGCGCATCTTCATAAAACGGCACACGCTCAGTATCTAGTCTAATCGTATCGGTCGAAGACGCCTTGGAAAATCTCGAAGAAGCTCTGTCGGCCGCCAATCTTGGTGCTAACTTTTCACCACCTCTGTTAACATTGTGTTCTTCGAGAATCTTCTCGCGCATGCGTGCTCGTTTCTGGCGGAGCGCTTCAAGAAGCGCTTCTTCTCGCTTGCTGACTTGCATCATGCGACCACTGGATGTTGTGTAGATCGAAGCGGTTTCGGCGTCAGTTTCTTTGGGTGATAGTGGCGGTGTCGGTTGTTGCTGTACGGAATTTTGGGATGAGGTGAAGCTTTTTCCATGACATGGGGCTGATCGAGAATCTTGTGAATGTGCGGAATTTCGCCTCGTGATCGTGGGTGGCATTGGCCAATCAGATAACCCCCCGGTTGACTCTGGAATCGTCAAGAAGCCACTTGATTGGGCAGCTCCCTTCCGCGCCGATGAGCTCCTCAATGATGATGATTTCCTGATGGAATTTTTCGCGGTACTCGCGCGGTGTTGAGCTGCTGACGGAGTTATTTCGCTCTCCGCATGTGGAGGAGCTTTACCAATCCACCTATTATTTCGATATTTCGATGGTTCAGTATCCGATAAATCTTCTTCCGAATCAGAAGATAAGGACAAGACACTGCTCTGCTGTAAATCTGTATTTGAGAAGATGCTTCCGCTAGTTTGTCTTGATCCCTTGGTGTTGTGGCTAGATATACTCCCGGTACTAGATATGCCCAGACTAGAATGACCCGTGCTCTGGGAGATCATACTGTTGCGAAAGTCGCCATTGGCATTCGAAAACCCGTTTTTCCACAAATAGGCATCTCTTTCTCCCGGCCGAGAATGGAGATCTTCCAGTCTCCGTTGAACTTCTCGCTTCTCCGCATCCAGTGGTTCGGGTTGCCGACCATGACTCGTTTCCGAAATTGTGGGGAACAGATTGAAGGCTCCCGGGATGTTTAATTCTGGTATTGAATTGGGATGGGCATTCCGACTTGATCTTTCATAGTGATCATATGAGTTGTACGTGCTCTCGCCATTGGTCTGACCTTGCACCTGACCTCCGTGGTCCCTGGGCTTGGGGGGTAAAGTGCTTGTCCTTTGTGGTCGTAATGAGTCCCTCGAAGCTGCTTTTGCAAGCCTATTCCGAAGTGAACCCGTTTGCTCAGCAGAATCGAAAGAATTCAGTGATACTGATGAAAGCCTCCTTTCAGACCTATGAAACAACGAGGAGATTCCCGATATCATGGACTTCTTGCGCTCCGACGATCTCAAGTGATTCTCGCTCATGTTCGCAAGACTTGGCCCCGCTTGATCCCATGGATCCAGAGTATCTATTTGTAAAATTGGACTCCTTGGTACAGCTGGCGAAAGCCCTTTTCGAAGAGCCAGATCTCGTGCGGAAGATGCAGAAGTTTGTTGTGTTATCACAGCCGGTAATTTCTGTCGATCATAATGTGACTTTAGGGTCGACACCGAATCCTCATTCCTCAATCGATGTGTCGTGCTTGAAGTTTCCGTGATCCTCTCTTCTCCAAAATGTTGACCCAACGCATTGGACGATACGCTTCTCCTCGCACCTGGTTGCCTGCCAAAAACCCCCGATTCCTTATCCCATTGATCATAGCCGGCGCCATTATCGTTCATCGAATGTGAAGTTTCGGGTATGGAAACACTTGTTTGGCGAGACCTAGGCCCAGGTCCCCTCCAATCTCCAAGCTCAGCCGCCCCCGTCCCTAAGATCTGCTCCACCTTTGATAGGTTCCCCGAGGATGCTTTCGGCACCGGGGGAGGTGTTTGATATGCATGTTCCTTGTTCGAACTGCCCTTGCGCCCCGGGATGTGAAACGAGAGTTTCGACGTCCGTCTCATCTTGTTGAAGCTTCAAGCAACCAGAAAGCCCCCGCTGATATAAAAGTATTTGTGGATATGGTCGACCTCGGTACACCTCTCTCCAGATGATATATAGCTATGCCTCCGGACTATCACAATGTTGTATGCGGCGCGAGTACCGGCACTGTGCTATTGTCAATTGAGCCGCCGTTACCGTTCGTCAATGAGCATCGTGTCTTTGATCGTAAATTTGACTGAATGAGCTCTTGGAATGCCGTTCAACCAGCCTCTCGACTGCGGTCGTTATGCAATCAGGATATATATATGTCTGTCTATCTTTTCATCGGGTCGTTGGAGAAGACCGGTTTGTTTCGAGGGAAATGTGAACCAGACGAAAACTCGGCACAAGGTTTAGATCAAGTCAGGACAGGACAGGATAAGAATCCAAAACATGGTCAAGACGAGAAGGAAAGGGAAGAGAAGAGAAGAGAAGAGACGATAAGAGACGAGACGAGAAAAGAGAAACGAGAAACGAGAAAGAAAAAAGCAAAAGCAAAGAATTCATGGTAAACTCGGAGATTTCATGTTTTCACAACAAGAAAGAATTAAGTTTCTAGGAAGATGGTTATAACTTAGACGTGACTTGATGTGACGACTTTGTAGGACGATGAACGGATCGTAACCAATGGCAATGATCTCCCAAAAGAGGTTATCCTTGATCAAATATGGAAATACCGAACAAGACCCTGTATGAGAGAGAGGGGGGGGGAGTGAGAGAGAGAGGAAGAGAGAGAGAGAGAGGAAGAGAGGAAGAGTGAGAGTGAGAGTGAGTGAGAGAGTGAGTGAGTGAGAGTGAGAGTGAGAGTGAGAGTGAGAGTGAGAGTGAGAGTGAGTGAGAGAGTGAGTGAGTGAGAGTGAGAGTGAGAGTGAGAGTGAGAGTGAGCTAGACCTGAGATGATTGGAAAGCTCCTTCTGACTAGGATCCTGGTTACAGATACAGACATTTGGGGACGAAGTGTATGGAAGTAAGGGATTCCCATGTCGATTCGTTAGGGCTATATGATATTATATGATATGATATTATATGATATGATATGGTATGATATGGTATTATATGATATGGTATTATATTATATGATATTATATGATATGGTATGATAGGATTCAAGAGAAGAGGGAAGAGTGATAATTACGGAATAAAAGCATGTATTGAATTCCTCGCACAACAAGATGTACATGCTCTTCCACTCGGTGCTAGTCTCGCCTGATCCGGTCTCGTCTGCGCGAGGGGCTAGCCTGTTCCCTCCTAGCGGGGGTCCATCCCGATTAACGAGGCGCCATCATCCATCATCCACTTACCGTATTGAAGCATCCAACTTCGTGTCACCCAGCCGATCCGATTCAATCAGAGTCCTCAAGTGCCATATTGATCCCCAATCCCAATCCCAATCCCAAGGTACAGGTAGCAAGCAAACAAACAAACCCGCAACCCCATTGCATCACCACATCTATGAGTGTGAGTATGTAATCGACACCCAAAATCCCCAAGTCGCACACAACACCACAAACAAACAAGCAAGCCAATCGCATCAACCCAATATCCCCAATCCAATCCAATGCAATGCAACCCGAAAAAAAAAGAGAGAGAGAGAGAAAAGATTCATTCAAAGCCCACTAAACTGAACCTTATCCTTATCAAGGTTTATCCCTCCACGAACCTACGAGTAATACCTATCTCTACCTACTCCGGATCAATACCCCTTCCTTTTCTCCTCCCTTCCCTTACATTCAATAATCGCATTCCCTTATTTCCTCTTTGTTCATCCTTCTCTTTTCTCTCCTCTCTCTCTCTTCTCTCTTCTCTCTTCTCTCTTCTCTCTTCTCTCTTCTCTCTTCATACAAAATCAATACTATACTACTATCCCAAAAGAAGTATAAACTCAACAATAAATAAATCCTCTCCTCTCCCCTCCCCTCCCCTCTCCCCTCTCCCCTTTCTTCCCCCCTCCCAAAAACCTTACCCCTTAATCATTTCAACCTTCCCATCCGCCTCTGCCCATTGTACGGAGTTCCTCCGCCATTCTAAACTCTTATCCTCTTCCTGCCCCTTCCCGCCCCCCTTCCCCGCGTCTCTCAACCCACGCACGTTTCAAATTTCAACCTTCAAACTTTAAAGCCCATCCAGGCCATCCAGGCCGTCAGGGAAAAGTCAATTGACAAGATATATGGTGCTATTTCATCCTTTTTCATCCTTTTTCAATTGACATCACAAGCATCATAACTTTGTTCGCTTGAATAATACGGCGGCCAGGCACGGGAAAAGGGGGCTTGGAGAATCTGCCCATTTACACTCGAGTACCAAGCCAATCCTGCCAAAACCATCAACTATCCTTTCGAGGGACCGAAGACGATACACCTGCCAGCCTGCCATCCATCTTCATATCTAAATATTCTGGCGATCGAAGCTAATTATTAATCTATCTGAAATTATGAATACATGGTGCCCAAGCTAGCAAAACTATCAATCAATAATGAGACATCTAAATAATCCCCCGATGACATATCATCGCACAATTCAGCCATGATAGAGTTTATCCTCGCTCATCTTTCAGGTACCCTAGATTGCCGATTGAAGATCATTGACAGGCTAATGCGAACTATTAGATCTGAGGCTGAAAGGACTAGTCGCCGCTAAAGCGTTACGTCGCTTCTTGGAAGCGTTAGAGGGAATTTCATCACCGACGCGTTTCCTGGGTTGCTGAGGGGTTGATTGAGCTGGTACTCGTGGTGATCTACGCAAGGTCTCGTTGTGCAAACTTCTCCAAGAGCTTGGAGTCTGAGTACTGCTTCCTTCGGTTCGTACCCCTCGAATTGAACCATCATGAGGTTGGCGAAGATGATAAGCAACCGGCGTAAGCTGAGTTGGGCTCTGACATACTCCATGCAAATCGATTCCGGGGGCTGCAAACTATGATGGATCAATATTCTTTTCTGGCGCTTCAGGTTCAGGGCTCCTTAGTGGGTGGGTGGATAGGTACTCACAAGCTTGGTGTGAGCAATATGCTTTGATGGATCGAACAAATCAATTCGAAGTTTATCGAGATTGACAAATCGAAATGGTTCTTGAGATGACTTGGAACATTTCTTGACGATTCCTTCAGTTTGCAGAGATTCGACCAAGTTTTGTATGTCTTTCTGATTTGAATCTAACACCGGTCAATTCTACACGTGTATGTAAGGGAGTGAACTCACTCATGTACTGGCAAAGACCTTCCATATCTTTGAACCCATGCTGCTCGATGTAGTAGATCATGCGTCGGCGAGTACAAAGGGGGTAAATCTTCTCAAAAAGGATGCTTGGCTCTGATTCTGCCAAAAGACAATCATAGCATTCAAAATTTGCACCGACGGTGCCTTTGCTGTATCCGTAGCACTGACTGTGGCAATAGTTGCCACAGTTGCAGCATTTTATCTTCCCATTGTCAGAAAGTTCGAGTGGAGAGAGAGACTACCTAGGTAACGTACCAGATTTTCGCGATCATCAAAGTTCATGCATTCACACCGTACCTCATCTTCTTCATCCGGTTCTCCCTCAATTTCCTTATCGACCTCCTCTGGCGCTGGAAACTCCGCGTTCTTTTCAAAGCTGGCTTGCTGGCTGCCACTATTTGTCATTGGTTGGGTATCCATGTCATTTAGCCCTCGAGAGTGGCCCTGTTCACCAATCCATATTAGCATATACAGAAATATCAGACTAATTGGTATATTTTTTTGATGTAGACTTACAATAGCATTGAGCCACTGTATTGTGCTTCGCTGGGTACCATCGCTCTGTGATGCTTGATTTTGTCTCGGTGAAAATTGTCTCTTATCGACTGCTTTTGGTGTTATAGGGTCGAGACCTGTGGCTATCGCATTGGAAGCCTTTCCACAGAGAAGACGGACATCGATAGCCGGGGCACTATAATACTTAACTGCAAGCCTGTATATGTCAGTACGCGCGTACAGTCTCTTGAATGATAGCAATTGCATACCCATGGAGGCCATTGTTCATTCTGCCCATGGAAAGCCCACAATCCTCAGGTAGTATCTGGGATGTCGATGCAGCACGAAAGCCACGATACTCGTTCTTGGGGCGTGCATTCTCATTATACAGAAGCTGCATGCTCACCTTACGACCAGCTATATTTTTATTCAGCTGATGTAAAGGATTACTTGATGGCTGTGAACTTACTTGATTCGCCTCCAAGGCGCATAGAAGCATTCATGACCTGTGCAATCAAGTCTCTCAACCCACTTTGTGCGTGTCCAAGATTGATAACTTTTCCAGCCTTGTCTGACATTGAAGCAGAAACGGAAACCTGAACATGAGAACTGTTTCCAGCATTCTTATAAGTAAAATTGATCGTTAAGGCTTCGACGAGCTGTTCTGGGACAACTTCCTTGCGATAAACAGAAAGCTGGAACTTCGCTAAGCACTTGTCGTTTACAGCATTGGCGACTCCAAATTCCTAAGCTTTCATTAGCTCATCTCAATATGAAAGTGAAGGGACCCGATGGAGTTGTATACAAGCCAATCCAAGAGTTTTTCGACCCCCAGGTGACCCGTTCCTCGCACAATAGAGTTGAAAGATATGATTTCATCGCCAGCTTCATTCAAATTCATATTCTTAGGGACATTGGTGCCATTAATAAACGTATCGTATGTAAGACCCGAATCAGAAGCATCGAAGATTCGGGTTTTGTAGCAATGGCTTGGAAAAAAATCCCTAGGCTATAAATGAGTGATATAATATGAAGGGCCAGGAAATACACCGACGAACCTGCAAAAAACAAACTGGCTGACCTGAGACGTATTCGTTAGCTAGAGGCGTTGCAAAAGAGAAGAGGTTTAGAGCACATACGGCAGCACTGACGCCAATTTTTACCAATTCGAAGCTTTGCTCTTGGCTGAGTGCGATATCTTGTACCGTCTTCGGAGCCTGCTGTGCCTTGAGCTTACCCTTTCCCTTAAATTTTGCCTGTGACTTT
Organism: Monilinia aucupariae; assembly: GCA_002162555.1. NCBI lineage: Eukaryota > Fungi > Ascomycota > Leotiomycetes > Helotiales > Sclerotiniaceae > Monilinia > Monilinia aucupariae. The sequence goes on from NGKF01000003.1 coordinate 451,056, forward strand.
GCCTGTGGCTTAACAAGAGCAGGAGCAGGACGTTTGAGGAGTTTGGGTGGCATAATGAAGTATGGAGACAGATGAATCGGTTGAGAAGGATTGTAAGATGTAGGAGAGAAGTTTAGAAGCTTAGAAGCTTAGAAGCTTAGAAGCTTAGAAGCTTAGAAGCTCAGAACGAACTTCCGCTTTATGTCATCCAAGGTACAACTGTAGACTGGAGTTATCCTCTGGGATCTCGCTCTCGAAGAAACCAGGCTCACACAATTCCAGATGATGAATAGGGAGAAAGGGGAAAGGTGGATGAATAACTCGGGCGTGTGAAATAATCAGATTCTATGCTTTGATGAGACCAAATGAGACGAAGAGTTATCCTATATGAGATGATACAGTATGAGATGAGATGGAAAGTTATCCTGTATGAGATGATGCAATACGAGATGAGATGAGATGGGAGAGAAGAGATGATATGATATGAAGATTGAATTTCTGAGATGATGATGATGAAGAAGAAGAAAGAGAAGAAGAAGAAGAAGAAGATTTGATTGAAAGTGAGTATGTGTGGGAGATTTAAAAACGTGACTAAGAAATTGAGATATAGGTGGAAAATGGAAGGCACGACCTCCTCATGCTCTCTGACAACTCCCTCACTCATGCCAAGATAAGATCAGAACACCTCCCTCTCGAGATGGAGAAAGACGTCTGGTTACCATCAGCTCTACGAAGTACATCTGAGCCTACAAGAACAGATTCCCGGCGTATAGTAAGTATGCTCGGTGGAGTAGGGGTCATCAATCTAGCAGGCGATGTTCTTTGGAATCTCTCCATGACCCAAGCCGGCGACGATGATGGTGGTGGTGATGAGAATTGCCACTCATCCAACAGATCCATATGTGCAGGCTTCGGGCTCGAGCCGGGTAAATATGCAGAGGAACTACTCTGCCACTCGGAGATCTCTCTCCCCCCTTGATCTGTCTGCTGTGCCGCCAAGGGAAGAATGCCCATTCATCGATATATACCGGAGTGCAGCAAGCGATAATATTCTAAGAAATACTGACTGCATCAAGATCTCTCCACCGATCCTATGGACCTACTTCTTTCCCATTTCTCCATCCCTACCGAGCACTCATATACGAGTATGCACACAATAGCTAAGATGTGTACTGGATTGGATCGATGGATTTTATGTGTACTCGTATAGATATTTATATATATATATATGCTTGGGTAAATATCTTAACATGCGTGAGATGGTGATGATTATTTTCATGTCGCTATTTATTAAGTGTGCGGGTGGAGTAAATCCGACACTATTACTCGTAGATCTCCACCCTTTCATCCAACCCTTCCATCTCTTTCATCTCTCCTCTACTCTCCTCGAACTCATACCTTCTATTCACAACCAACACACGCGCCGAGTTTAAATCTTCACCAATCCTCCATCTTCACCGCCATAAACAATTCCCCTCTCCTCTTGTATATTCCCTCCCCCTCAGAAGAAACGTAGTATAATTCAATCGTCTCCACTCATCAGTTTTATATTGTCTCACCACCTCATCTCAATTCTTCTTACACGTTGCGTTGCCTCCGGATTCACATTCTGCACTTTGTCTGTCACCCGGATCGATTCGATAACCCCCACCACAGCCACGATAACCTTTCAAACCCTCCAGGAATCTGGCTATGTTATTGTTGGGATTCTAATATAATAGGGGCTGTTTTAAGCTTGCAAAATCTTCGCGCGTGGTCAGCCTCGGGTTAACGCGTGCGGTCGAAAAGAGAGGGGCAGGTCAGGAGTCTTGTTCAAAGTCTCGAACTTACCCACGCCTACGAGGCAAATATAGGCAGACCCTTACAAAATGGATCCTCCTCATAGACCGCAGAGTAAGAGCCGAACGACTTCGCAGAGTGCTCAGATGTCCGGGCCTCAGGAATTAACAACAGACGCTTCTCCGAGACCCTTCACTTCGAATTCGAAGGTATTGCAGCATAGTGTCGAGACTCGGCACCCAAGCCAGACCGTTTCTCTAGGATGGCAAGATGGAGACGAGACGGTGGGACATGCATCGAGATTGCGAGTTGATTTTGCAGATGTTATAGAAACAAAGACGGTTACCACCACGACAACTACCAAACGATCATATCCTCCACTTCTGTTTCAAAACCCTCGACCACTCGACAGCCTCGATGCAAAGGAATATCCTTTAGCCTTCAAGCCAACCCCTCCCGAACTTACCAGGTTTTCCTACGAAATCGACGGGCAACAAATGGAATATGAAGAAGAGGAATTACAAAACATCATGCATGGGGTTAGAATGTTTTTTATTAACTGCTGTAAAAATTTTTATGAGACATTACTGTACTAATTGTGAAAAACCTCTAGAATTCTCAGAGCGAATCCTTTCGGAACCCCCACCAGCGTCGTCAATTGAGAGAGAATCGTGAGCAGTTAAAAAATGGACTAGACAGAACAGAACGAATGGCCAGATCGGGTGCAGAAACTAGCCACTTGAGGAGAGCACTAAAATCGAAAGGAATACCGGATTATCGGCCCGCTAGCAATAGCTCGAGGCCTGGCAGTTCACAGGCGCTAGAAGTCTTCAAAGATGACGCCAAAGAGACAGCCTCGGCGGCCCACAACGAAACTCGACGTCGAAACCTTGGTCTTGGTATGCACCTATCCGACTTGCCAGCGACGCCCGATTTGTCAGAAGTAGAGATATCCTCAAGGGATGTTGCTCCACCATTGGCTCCTCGATTCCAAACCAACACCCCCCAATCTGGTTTAAGCCAAAACGACTCATTCGAGAGCCTAGAGGGACATTCGGAAATCGCGAACGACGAAACGTTCAGCAGCGCGGTTGCTACACCCCCAATTGTAGAATCTGATCTTGAGTCGTCTGGTCTTGATATGAGTTTTGCACAAGGACAGCGCCCACATTTGAATTCCACAACTGCCCAAAACGCTAGCCTCCCTAGTCCTGGTCTTTCGCCTGCTGCTGCCTCTCTAGAGTTTGACGACGAAGATACCGGAGATATCCAGGAGACATCAGACGAATATGCACTCCAGGCAACCGAAACGCGCACAATTCGGGATCGCCGTATCGAACCCACAGCATTATACTCACAAATTTCTACTGTCATGGAAATAGGATCAATGTTGGATACTTTCGACGTGATGCCAAGTGAAATGAAAACTCTCATGATGTATCAGTTGAGTCGAAGGTGCTCCAAGAAGACTCTCCGGGCTGTCGCGGGCTTTGTGAATCCTGCCTTGATGTGTGATTTCCTTGATGAGCTCCCCACTGAACTCAGTCTGCATATTCTAAGTTACCTGGACCATAAAGACCTGTGTCGTGCGGCTCAAGTTTCGAAGCGTTGGAGGAATGTTATTGACTCCAATGAGACAGGATGGAAAGAACTCTTTGATCGCGATGGTTTCGTTCTTCAGCCCGAAGAACTTGAGCGAGCAATACGCCAAGGATGGGGATGGCAGGATCCTTATGGGCCAGATGGTTATGAAATGGATCTGAGCGTTAAACACAAATCAGCCGGAGATTTCAGCATATCTGGTGGCAGCAGCAAGATTGATTCAACTAGAAGGTCTCGGGCGACCACCAAAAGAAAGCGCCCCGCCAACGGGGACTTGAGGTCAGAACGCGTAAAGCGGAGAGCAACAGGCAACGACCTTTCAACCAAATCATTAGAACTCGTGTCCAAATACCACAAGTCTGAAGGCCCACTCAGTGCTGCTTCTGCTGCTGCGTTGGCGGTACCGGATCCTGAATTAAGCCTTCCGGGATTGCGAAAGCTTCATCTCTTCAAATCCCTGTATCGTCGGCACTATTTTCTTCGTCATAGCTGGACGAATCGTGCCGTTGAACCTCATCATATGGCCTTCAAAGCCCACCCGTCTCATGTGATTACATGTCTTCAATTTGATGATGAGAAGATCTTGACAGGTAGTGATGATACATGTATTCATGTCTACGATACGAAGACTGGAACTCTACGCAAAAAGCTCGAAGGCCATGATGGGGGTGTTTGGGCTTTGCAGTACGAAGGAAATGTCCTTGTTTCCGGATCCACCGATCGTTCCGTACGCGTTTGGGATATTGAAAAGGGCCTCTGTACTCAAGTCTTTCATGGCCATACGTCAACCGTTAGATGTTTGCAAATCCTTATGCCCTCAGAGGCGGGTAAGACAGCAAGTGGCCAGCCTATCATGGTTCCCGAGCAGCCCCTTATTATCACCGGCTCTCGTGACTCCCAATTACGTGTATGGAAGCTACCCGCCCCAGGAGACAAGCGATACATTCAAACAGGACCGCCAACTAATGATGCCGATTGTCCTTACTTTGTCCGCGTATTGGCTGGACACACTCATTCTGTTCGTGCTATCGCTGCTCACCAAGATACTTTAGTAAGTGGTAGTTACGATTGTACTGTGAGGGTATGGAAAATCTCAACAGGTGAGGTCTCGCATCGACTACAAGGACATACCGCAAAGGTATACAGCGTTGTCTTAGATCACAAACGTAACCGATGTATTAGTGGTTCTATGGATACATATGTCAAGGTTTGGTCTCTCGAGACTGGTTCTTGTTTATTTACCCTTGAAGGTCATACATCCCTTGTTGGTCTCTTGGACTTGCGCGATGAACGTCTTGTATCAGCAGCTGCGGACTCAACGCTGCGAATTTGGGACCCGGAGAGTGGCGTTTGTAAGAGCACATTGAGTGCTCACACTGGTGCCATCACCTGCTTCCAGCATGATGGACAAAAAGTCATCTCTGGATCAGACCGCACTCTCAAGATGTGGGATGTTAAAACAGGCGAATGTATCAAGGACCTCTTAGGCGACCTAAGTGGCGTCTGGCAAGTCAAGTTCGATGAACGAAGATGTGTTGCAGCTGTCCAGCGTGACAATTTCACATTTGTTGAGGTCGGTCATTTTCTCCTTTTGAACGCAATGCTCCTTTGCTCACAGTTACTGTAGGTCCTTGATTTCGGCGCATCTCGAGATGGGGTTCCAAAATCTGAACGTGGCCGTCGCATTCTATTACCAGGAATCGACGAAACCGAGCGAGTTGTCGAAGTTGGTGATAATGCAAACCCATAAATGAATGTACGAAATCTAAACGTCTAATGAAACTCACTCCCGGGAATATTTGAAACAGAATTACCGATTTTAAAAAAAAAGATTATGCATACACATCGGGAGAACGGAAATGGGAATGGGAATGGGGGTGGTTATAGGGTATACCCTATTTATTCAGTTATCATACTCGCTTTATGATTCCTTGTCATATATGTCTCTAGGGTTCAAAACTTCGTTCGGATGAATCATGGGGCGTCTTTGTGGGTGGATCATTTGGTGCATTTTATTTTCATGCATAGCGAGAAATTCTTTCATTTTCTCTTTTCGATCGATGTCTTTCTTTCACTCTCTCTTTCTTACCTTCTGCTCGTTGATAGTTCAAATCACAAGCGATCATGGTGTAGGGTTATGTCCATAGGTATAGTATAAGCTAGACTGGACTAGGTTGTCTGGCTCGGTGTTAGTCATTTCTTAATGATGGGAACGGGATGGAACGGGATGGAATGGGATGGAATGGAAAAGAGCGCTGCGATCAAATGGATGAAAGGGTGGATAGGTGAAGGGGTGATATGGAAGGGAAGGGAAGGGAGGGAGGGAGGGGAAATGGGGATGGAGTATACGAGTTCCATTCACATCGCTACCGACTTCTCGCGATGAATTCTTTTTTTATGGCCAATTAGAGATGTGGAGGAGCCATCACTCGGTAGGTAGGTCGTAGGTCCTCGCTGCGTTTGCAGCTTGTTCGCTACCATAGGGGCTTTTACTTTTACACTATTTTTTTGGAAGGGGGGAAGGAGGGATTAGTATCAAATCACTTGTGGTGATACGTTAATACGACGCGATGCAATGCAATGCGATCGATACCTTGCCTTGTCTTGCTTTACGTCACGTCACGTCACATCACATAGCGTTACTTTGCTAGGGGGTCTTGCGAGTGCTAGTTTCAGGGGAAGGAGGAAGGAGGAAGGAGCAAAAAGTAGATACGGCCCAGATGCCACCACATCAACATTAATGACTCATACGATCAAAAGATATTTTTCATCATCTTCCTTATGGATTGCGCTTGTGAGTGGAGAGTACTCGAGTATAATGTGTCATTGGCAATTGAGAGCTGATGTTATGTGATGCGATGTGATGGGATGGGATGTGATGGGATGTGTGACATATTGTTTGATTTACAAGTACCCTTGTAGGTGGATGGGTGATTGAATGAGTTGAAGGGTATGAGTATGAGTACGAGTCGAACGAATGTATTTTCATCTTGGGGAATTGATGGGGAGGAAGATGGGGAGGGGAGAGAGGGAGAGGGAGGGGAGAGAGGGAGAGGTGATTAGTTCAAATCATATTACTCGAGTACATCGCATCGCATCGCATCAAACCCAATGCACATCCAAATGCACATCCAAAAAGTGACAAAAAGTTGCGAGATAATTATAATTGTAATAATGATGATAATAATGATAATAATAATAATAATAATGATAATGATTCATCGCTGTGTATAATATTGTTACAACCATTCAGATTACATGCATACATATAGGTCATCAAGAACCCAAGACCCGCAACGCCATTCCATTCCGTGCCATTTCGTGCCATTCATGCCATTCCTTCCATGTCATGTCGAAACAAAACAAAACCTGGTATCATTATTATTCTGCAAGCCAAACTGGCTTTTTCCTCAAGAGAGTATCCGATAATGCTACTGCTGCTATATACATTATAAGGTATCATGCCATACCGTGTCATCTCATCGCATACCACCGCATCGCATCTGTTTCTTCATCGTCAAGTTTCGTATATTACAAAGATTCGTCGTTCCGTTCTGTTCAGGTGGTTTTCGTGTGGGTTAGATGCTAGACCGGGGTCGCCGGGGGATTTTGGCGATTTAGTTTGTTCTTGTGTTTGGGTTTGGGATTGTCGTTGCACCTGCGCCTGCACCGTGTTCCAGGTCTGTGGCGTGAGTCGGTGCACCAGTTTGGACGCCAGAAGTGGATGGGGGTGTGTCCTCTGATCTCATGGATATGGGGCTGGTCTTTTCAGCGACGGGCTGTTGGGCAGCGCCAGGTCGGGTACTGACGTCCCAAGGGTCGTCGGCTGGTCCACGGCCGGCAGCGAAAGGTCCGTGGCTTTTGTCGTGGGCGAGAGATTTCCACATGATATATGTACTGCAATGGAGCAATTAGTTGGTGGTTGCGATGGCAGGTAGAGAGAGGGGAGAACTAACCTTGCGAATGTTCCTAGCATGCCGAGCCACAAAAGTACGGCGGAGGCAACGCAGTATGCGTTTTTGCGGTATATAGGAGTCGGTGAACCATTCAAATCAAAATATCTTTGCGCTTCCGAGTTCGTCAATCCATCAATGGTTGCCCGTTGGGTGGCTACAATGACCTGTACCGAAAGAATTAGCAACTGAGGTGGATAGGGCGATAGTGTTTTATAGCCTTACAGTAAGAGCGATGGCATCTGCAAGAGTCAAGACGCACATCAGGACCGAACAAATCTTCCATGCCTTCTTCACGGCGGGACTTTCGTGACGTTGAGGCCAGAAGAGATCGAAAAAGAATCCAGAGCCAAAGATTGTCGCCACGGCTATACCAACAAATATGTTGAATGCAAAAATGCCAACAATATTTCGGACTGAAGTATGATAACCGTAGCGTGTCTTGATGCCATCTCGTTGATCAACATAATCTGAAATGAACAATTGTCAGCCCTTTGCTTCAAGGATTGATATCGAATTTGAACAGAAGAAATCTTACCACTTAGAGCCGCAGTCCCTACTGATTCCGAACACACGCACATTATCATGGCGATTTGATAGACAATCATCTTGGTCTTTCGAAGATGATAGACGTCGTTGAACATGTATTTGCCCTTGAACTTTCCCCATCGCATCTCCGAGAGGTCTAAACCCCATATCACTGGAGCCATTTTGGAAGATTGAAATTGAGATTTCTGAAGCCGTAATCAAGGGAGTCGATGGTGATGGTTGTAGTTCGAGAGTGAGCTATTCTTTGCCTTGAAAGATAATCTTCAGAAGATAAACGAACCAAAAGGATAGTTTTGTTCGATGAATGGAGAGGAGGCGGATGTTTAATATGTAGTAAGAGTCACTCGAGAGATTAAATAAACTTGTGTTGTATTGAATACAAAAGAGAGAGAGAGAGAGAAGAGAAAGAGAAAGAGAAAGAGAAGCGAGAAGCGAGAAGTGCAGGTAAAAAGGAAAGAAAGTGATGATGATGAAGCTTGTCAACAAACGTGCTTGATATTCTTGGTAAGAGAGACGACAATCTTTTTTTGGCGGAGTTCGGGAGCAAACTACGTCATATGTAGACGGATTGTAAAAGGAGCGACGAGAAATGTCACACAAGGAGTCAAGAGCCAATCCAACCAAGTCAAGATATGCCAAGATATGCGAACGGAACATCGGTACCGCTAATACTTATTGTCATGGTCCTTTGAATACCCGTAGATACTATTGGAATGGGGTGAGACTTTCCGTCGAATTGGATAGGAGGATAAGAGGATAAGAAGAAGAAGTACTCAACTGAGTAGAGTCGACTTATTGAGTCTTGCTTTGGCTTCATGGACGAAGGCTTGACACGACATCATCAAAAACGACCTAAGCTTCATTTCAGCCGTCTGTAGATCGATAGAAGCGAAATCTCGATGATGTAAGTTATGATTCATCCATATCAAGGTCTATCTACCTCCTCCTTATTTGTACTACCACTGTACTTGCCTCCTTCCCGCATCTTCTCCTTGCTCCTTGCTTATTGCTTGCTTGGTTACCATTCATTCCTTGCTTGTGATTCAAGGAATGAACGATAAATCTAGCGATGAGTGGCGAGGACTTGACAAGGGTGGTCCCGTCGATCATCCATAGTCCACGAGCACCCGTCGGAAAAAAAGGCTGCACTATCGCTTGTGGAAAAGGGGACCAGCAGGACTTTTGATACTATGGCATGACTCTTGTTCTATGAGAGATTGCATGCACGCCTCTAATTTATGAGTATGCGAAACGGGGCAAGTAAGTACGAGATGTATATAAGATATGGCAGGCACGATCGATGGTTCTATATGGCCTCAGGTCCATAGCTTTGGTGAACAATCAGCCCCCCTATATCCTCCATCGAGAATACTTTCTTTTCGCGAGTACTTGATGGCAATGATGGCAATGATGGGTCGGCACCTGACCAGGTACAGCTGATCATGCGATGACCGGTTCACATGATGCTGTGGTCTTGGATGTATGATTGGAACGAGTAATTGACATTCTACTCGAGTAAATATCCGTCTGAATTCAATTTCAGGACTGTGGTGGTTGGGTTCTTCTCTGGAGGCTTGCAACTCGGCGAGGATTGGTGAATGTTGACTGGAAGAGGAATCCGGTGTTCGTAATCTACGTGCGCTCCCAATAAGTCTCTCATGATACCCAGCATCTCGAGGTTATCGAACATCCATTCGCGTTGTGGTGTTGATAGGATGCATAGTCAGGAAGACCGGATCCAAAGAAAATCAACACGTGGCATTAGGTAAGCTGGATGCCTGACATCTCTGCTTTAAGGCATCGATATCGATACGCTATACCGTATTCGAACTAGATCCTACTTACCTCGAACGTCTGGTTGAAAAGGTTCCAATTCATTCTTTTGATTTCTTCCAATTTCTCAGCTTCTTCAATTTCTACTTCTTAAATACTTTCGTCTGCTTCCTCTTTCTCTTCCTTCTCTTCTTTCTTCAATACAACATCACAACAGCTTTGTAAGTTCAATTGTGCTGCTCTTTTAATATTTATTCTAAATTCAATTCTTGCTTCTGGAAAAAGGTACGTTCACAGACTCTTCAATGGAAAGATCTTTTCCTCATACCTCACCCTCTCTTTTTTTATGATGAGACACAAGCTGGCACCAGTCCGAGTCGATTTGTACTCATATCTTTGACGACAATGCTATGGCCTTCGGGCCTTCTTCTGAACAAAAAGACCTTTCATTTTCATCATTGAGAAACGCTCATATTCATTCTTATGCACGTTGCTGATATCAAGGGTGACAGATTTTATTCAGCCTTTTTCGATCAAACTTCGCCCAGCATGGTGCTTCACAATCCAAACAACTGGCATTGGGTCAACAAAGATGCTTCGACATGGGCCAAACAATGGTTAGAGGATAACATAAAGGAGGTGAAGGCTGAGGAGGATGGTGTGACTGCTCAATTGGATAAATTGATCAGTATAGATGGAGATGTTGATGTCAATCAACGAAAGGGAAAGGTCATTACCATATTTGATGTCAAGCTCGTTATCGAGTATTCAGGTATGCCCTGTAGTTATAGTCAATATTATGAATTTCTGTCTAATTGGACTAGGCAAAACCATGGATGATGAGTCCGTTAGCGGAACCATCACCATTCCTGAAGTTGCACATGATACCGAAGAAAACGAGTATGTTGTATGTTTAGTCGTCCCCAATGGACGCCTCGATGAATTGTCTAATGTGTGTGATTTCAGTTTGACATAGATATTTACTCCGATGCCAACTCTAAAGCCCCCGTCAAAGATCTTGTCCGTGCCAAAGTCGTCCCCGAACTCCGTAAAAGGTTCGCACAGCTTGGTCCTGCTCTTATTGCAGAACACGGAAAAGATATCCAACATGCGCCAGATGCAAACCCAGTATCTAAGATCACAGCTGCAAAAACCTATCCACACAATTCTCCAGCTCAATCTACAAGCACATCCGCCAATAAAGGTTCTTCATTAGTCAACACTACTACTGTCACCGACAATGAAGAATTCCGAGCTCCAGCTTCAGAACTCTACCAAACCTTTACCGATCCCGCCCGCATTTCCGCATTCACACGCGCTGCCCCAAAGTTGTTTGAAGGTGCTAAAAAGGGAGGAAAATTTGAGCTCTTCGGAGGAAATGTTTCGGGAGAATATCTCGAACTCGTCGAACCAACCAAGATTGTACAAAGCTGGCGTCTTGATCAATGGCCACAAGGACATTTCTCCCGATTGGAGATAAACTTTGATCAAAACGATGTTGATAATGTTACAGTGATGAGAGTTTCTTGGTCTGGTGTTCCAGTTGGTCAGGAAGAGGTGACCAAGAGAAACTGGAGTGAATATTATGTTAGAAGCATCAAACAAACATTTGGGTGAGTCTTTTTTTTATTTTAAATTTAGCATTTGGAGAGAAAAAAAGGTATGCTAATGGTAACATTATAGCTTCGGCACAATTTTGTAGATGAGTGGAGGGAGGGAGTGTAGACGCAGAGGAAATGAAACAAATCAAGGACAAATTCAAGAGGATCTTTATATTTACGGAATGGAACGAATGGGATGCCTGAATGAATGCAGAAAAGGTTTTTATGAATGATGGATGATGGATGATGGATGGATGGGTGTTTACTATATCACTATAGATGAGTCTACATTGGCGTTAATTCTCCATGTTCTTTCTCGGTTTCAAACAGTGATATCAAACAGTAATATCAAGAACTAACCTCAGCACCCTCCGCTCCCCCCGATGTTCTGCTATGGATATACTTGTAGACGCACCCGATATATCGTGTGATGTGGATATATAATCGATTGATTTTTATTTATTAATATGAAGGTGGTGGGGGGGAGGTGTGCATGGGTTGTTCTTTTTTTTGTTTGGTAGAAGTGGATATGGAAGTATGGAAGTATGGAAGTATAGGAAAGAGAGGAGAAAGAATAAAGAAAGGGGGGTCGCTTAATAATGATGGGTTAATTAGGAGGGGTTCTGTAGGTGGGGTGTATGGTTGATGGATGTGCGGATGTATATACTCTACTTGTATATATATATGTATCTATCTATCAACGGTCTTATACTAGAGTGAATTGATAAGATTGATGAGATGTAGTAGTAAATAAGTATCGTATCTATAACCTATATCACCCATAATATATAATCTATAATCTATAATCACTTACTATCTCATATTCAATACTCAATACACTCTACCCAAGTACTTCCCAAAATAATACACGATCGACCATGAAGTAGATAGATGCAATTGGCTGAGATGCCTCACTTGAGAACCCCCTTTGAATTGCCACCCCTTCGTAAAACGTGAATGCTGGCCTTGTGAAGGATGGAGCATAGCGGCGTTGATGGCCTGTTGGAAGTTGACTCTTGAGGCCCATCTGATGGTAGGTACCTACAGCGGTATGTTTAGGATCCTCCTCGTACTGTGGCTTATCGTCTGTAGATCTCATGCCAACCTATGTAATAGATAGATAGTAGGATACCATGAGACATTAAGATATAGAGTAACAAAAAAACCATCAGTTGAATACGCGGATCTTTTGCTTTCGCCTCGTAATGGCAGGGGCTGCATTGGCAGCCACCCCATTGGAGAATTAACCTTAGCGCGTATTATGTAAGGTTAAGGTTAATTTTGTCAGCCTCCAGTTTGTTGTCCTTGAGTTAACGACAAGCTTACCGTCAAAAAACTTATTGGCAACAATCATCCGTCTTACGATATTTTTTGGATTAATCAGATGTTAAATTGATCGACGATTTCTCTAAACTGTGGTTCACCAGTGGCTCTACAGCAGAAGAGTCGTTTAACCACACACCATACGAGTAGATGTGTCGAATTACTTAGATTACATTGACGCCGCAAATGCGAGGCGCCATATTAGGTCTTCAGCACTCTACTCCTCTTCTGTTCCATTACTACTGCCAGCCAAGATCTCGAGGTATCAACAAGCGATGACTCCTCAGTTTGTGCTCTGCCGTGAAATCACTTACCCCGCTTGAGAGGGCCCCTCCCTCGTAACTTCAGCCAGACACTATGTCGAGTGATAAAGTTTTGGATGATGACCCCTCATTTTGTATTCTGTTGCGAAACCATTGCTCGCTTAGCCTTTGTAGTCTCAAGAGAACCTCTTCAAAGCTTCAACCAGACACTGCTTCCATAGAGAAGGTTTCGAATGATGATTCCTCATCTTTGTTCTGTTAATGAAACCACACAAGGAGCCTTCCCGCTCGGTTCTTAGAGTTTGTTGGGGCCCTTCACTGAGAACGAAATAACCCGTGATAGGAGATAACCAAGAACACAGCATGAGACCTATCTACCTCAGACGCAAATACTAGGAACAAAACTTGGAAAGTGATCTCTACGGCTCATATCAGATTCAATATGCACATTTATATGCGGGATGGTTGATTGAGTCACCTCCATAGTCCGTATAAAACTCGATACGCATATGTGTATACGAGATGCTTCATCTAAAATAACCTTTACAATCCATATTAGATTCAATATACATATTTGTATGCGGGATGATTGATGCCCGATCAATCTTCTATGGTGGGTTAAGTTCACAAGCCTTTCTATAAAGCCCCTTCATTCATCCCTCTTTCCTCTCTTTTCTTCACGGCAGACCATTTCAAATTCGAGATCAAACGAAATTTTACCTTCAAATCAATAATCATGACGACCTATCCCACGGACGATCAAGACTTCAAGAATGCCTCGGCTGGACTCGTGAGTTGGATGGACAATTGTGTGATCTATTCCGATACCGATAAATCTGATGTAGTCTGGGATAACGATGCCTATCAAGTATTCATCAATGATGATGCAACTTGCCCTCCTGAAATCAATCCATCCCTGTTCAGACAATCTCAACTCTGTGTCAAGCAGGGGCTTTTTGAGGTTGTCAAGGATAAGATTTATCAAGTCCGCGGCCTTGACATTTCCAATATGACCTTCGTCGAGACTGTCGATTCGAACGGTGTTGTGGTTATTGACCCCTTGTGTTCCGTTGAGACTGCCAGACAGGCTATCGCGTTGTATCAGGGATACCGTCGAAACAAAAATATCCTGGCTATGATTTACACACATTCTCATGCCGATCATTTCGGTGGTGGAAGTGCTGTTGTTGGTATGTCGCTCGGCTCTCGTTATGTTTGTGTGCTCTATATTGTTGCTGTCTATTCTTCTTGGACACTTAAAAGACTTGGTATGATATTGAAAATCGGGCCTACCATATCAATATTTCAAGCAAGTGCTACCGCTTAACCTTCGAAGCTCGATTTATATATCCATGTAGCGGTTGATATCCAGTAATAGATTGAGCAACGCTTGCATAAGCTAATGCTATGACCTATGCTTGACACTTGGCCGACGTTTGTTACGGACTTTTCATTTCACTGATATTTGATTAATATCGAATTTCGATTGTACCCAATTGTTTCTCCGTGGTGGTTATTGTCTATACTGTACAGATATGCTAATTAAACAATGATTACAGAGGCCTCAGGTGGCACTCAAGATGACATACACGCTGGAACTCTAGGACACGTATTCGCACCCGCCGACTTCCTAGAACATGCAGTGAGCGAAAACGTCTATGCTGGGAACGCAATGGGTCGTCGAACTGTATATATGTACGGCGAATCATTAGAGAAAAATCCTCAAGGACAGGTAGGAACTGGCCTCGGGATGGCTATGTCAACTGGGGCCATCTCATTGATTGCTCCCACTGTAAGCATTACTGCGACAAATGAGGTTCATACGATCGATGGTTTGGAAATCGTCTTTCAGATGACTCCTGAAACCGAGGCTCCTGCGGAGATGAACTTTCACTTTCCACAGTACAACGCTCTTTGTATGGCGGAGAATGCAACCCACACTTTGCATAATATTCAGACATTAAGAGGGGCATTAGTTCGTGATGCTAGAGTCTGGTCTCGATATTGTAAGCATAATACTTTTTGTCCATCCCACTTCCAACCACCCCATATCATCTGGCTATGCATTTCATTCTTCGTGGGAATTTTCCTCAGAGTGCCCCTTTGCATGGTCAACGTTTACTGACCCGCCGCGTTTTTATAGTGGACGAGGCAATAGTTCTTTTTGCAGACAAAAGTGATGTTCTCTTTGCCAGCCACCTCTGGCCAACTTTCAAAACCGAAGGAAACAACGAAATCATTGATTTCTTATCAGTGCAACGCGATCTCTATGCCTATCTCCACAACGAAACTCTTCGCCTCCTCAATGATGGCCAAACGGGCCTAGAAATCGCAGAAGACTTCAAGCTGCCTCCCAGTTTGGAACAAATCTGGAACACAAAAGGCTATTACGGCTCCCTCAGCCACAATGTAAAAGCCATCTATAACCGCTATATGGGCTGGTTCGATGGCAATCCCGCCCATTTATGGGAGCATCCACCAGTACCCATCGCAAAACGTTATGTCGCGTGCATGGGTGGCATTGAGAACGTGATCAAAATGGCCAAAGACAATTACATCTATGTCGACCAACCCGATTGGCGTTTTGCAGCCACACTACTTTCCCACGCTGTTTTCAGCGATCAAACAAATACCGAAGCCAAAACCGAACTTAGCAAGGTCTTTACCAGTTTAGGATACGGGGCGGAAAATGCCACTTGGCGCAATTTTTATCTTTGCGGTGCGAAGGAAGTGGTCGGGGCCGTTCAGCCGAATATGAATGCAATGAATACGGCATCCATGATGGCACTTTCCATTGAAGAATTATTGGACACCATGGCCATTCGAATCAACGGCCCCAAAGCCTTCGACATCAAATCCTTCCAAATGGACATCATGCTCACGGATGTGCCAATGACAGATGCAAGCAGCAACAAGTCGGGCTGGCGTGTCAATTTTAGCAATGCGGCGATGACGGATCATGAGATTGCATATGGAGAGAAGGCAAACGCGGGGATCGATTTCACATTTTGGGCTACGCATCAGCAGATTGTCAATCTGGTGCTCGATGGCTCGAATGCGGATTTTACTGACATGACGACGGATGGGGATGCTGGGGTTTGGAAAACGTTGTATGGGTTGTTGGAGCCGTTGAATACAGGATTTGCTATTGTCACTCCGGAACCTAACCCTGATCCTACTCCATCTTCATAGGGTCATGGCGGTGCAGGTAGCTAGTTTATGGTCCTCGGGGGGGGAAGGGGAGGAGGGGGGGTTTCCTGAGCCTGAAGTTCCGTGTCACGTATTTTCTTTTGGTGGTGGGGGATCTGGTAGTTCACAAGCAATGAGTTTATGTTTCCTGCACGCTATAATCTGCCATTTACGACGATTTTATCATCGTTCACAAGCATACAATCTATAATACTGTTCCTGGATATACCAAATCCACCCATAAATATCTCAACGCAAATTGAATATTCTACCCCGTGCAGTAGTCCCCTCGAGTCTCCCAAGCAGAAGCCACCTCCATATCCAAGGTCGAATCAAACAATGAACCATACGTATCTCATCCCAAATCATCAATCATCAGTCATAACATCATCCCTCGCCCTCAAACCACCACCCCTCCACGAGTATCCCCAAACCCCACGCCCCTACGATTTCCCATCTCCAACCCCCCTCCATATCTCCCACGAACTCAGCACCGTACTGATGGCCGTCGCCACCCCGATAATCCCCGCATCGGTAATGATCCACCCCGTGACCGCGCCGGGAATAATGAGATCGGCGGCGTTTTCGAACATTTTTAGGAGGATTTGCGATTGGGTTCTTTGCTGCTTTTGTTTCTGGTTCTGCTTTTTGGCTACGCGTTGTTTTGTTTCTGAGTTTGAGTTCGAGTTCGAGTTCGAGTTCGAGTCTGAATTTGAATTTGGATTTGAGTTCGTGGAGGGAGATTTCTCCTCTATGTTTTGGGGTGCGGGTGCGGAGGTGGAGGTGGAGGTGGAGGTGGAGTTTCGTGCGCTGAGATGGTAAAGATCGAGGAGATCGAGGAGATCGACGAACCCTCCGAATATCGATATGCACAGCGAGTAGAACCAAAATTTGTGTCCTTCGAGTATGCAGGTTGCGGACCAGGGGGTGCTGCAGATGCCCATCATGTCGAGCTGTTTACCATGGGTGTGAATGTATTAGTAATTTCTCTTCTGTTCTCTTCTGTTCTGTTCTCTTTCCTTCTCATGTCCTTTCAGGTTATATCATGTTTGGATCTGAGTGCTTTTTTCCCAAATTTTCATAGAGGAAGGGGGAGGGGAAAGGGAAGGGGAAGGGGGGTGATGCACACGTACGATGGTTAAACTCTCCACTGCGTAGAAATTTTGAGTCAATGATCTGAACATACTTGAAAAGAAAAGGCTAAAGCCAAAAGAGAAGGGTGACTTACACCCTAGATAAGCACCCATAAATCCAGATTTCCCTACTCCAATCAACATCCGGACTCCAGTCTCAGTGCGAAAACTGTCCCACGCTTTGGAGAAATTGTCGATGAAGCGGAAGAAGCGCATGTAGCGACGGCCTGTGTGAGACATGTTTGGTTAGTTTACTTTCTTCAGCAGTGTATGGTGGGAGTACAGTTTTCTTCCGGTAATCTTTGTTGGGGAATTGAACAGATGGGTGAAGTTTATGGCATATAGCGCGAGGCATTGGGTGGGAGATGAAGCATGAAGATCGCCCTTTCAGTCTCGACTTCGAGCTGCAAATCCGATGAAGGATTTCTTGCAAAAGAAATCCCATTTCCGCCGCTCCCATATCCCATATCCCATATCCCATATTCCCAATCTTACTATCTTGCCCTTTCCCTTTACTTTGGACACCTCGGAATCCAATTCTACAAAAAGTCCTTTCTTCAATTATAAAGGGACATAATGAAACAGAAAGGAAAAAAGACATACCAACAGCAACCTC
>NGKF01000003.1:468936-490946 GCA_002162555.1 Monilinia aucupariae
CCCCCAGCAGCAATCCCAATACCCGCGGATAAAAAGCGAAAATCTGACATAACGCTTGGATCAACCTTAAGGTTTTTTCCAGCCCAGCTTCAATCGTTAGCTAGAGCTATAGCTATGGCCACCGACAAATGATCGAGAGCCATATCACGTGAGTGGAGGAGAGGAGAGGGGGGCGTTGAGGGGGAGAGAATGGTGAATCCGGAAAGGGCGGGATGATTCAAGAAAGGGAAGAGAAGGGAAGGTCTTACCAGCACCCGATGCAAAATCCACTGCGTCCTTAAAAAACCCCATGATTGCAATTTGATTTCTCGACAAGTGCTTCGTTATACAGGAACGCGTTGTACCGCCTCGTACTGTGTGTAGTATACCAGTACCCGTACTCCTGACTCGATTCAGTCGAGCACCCATTGGCGAGGAAAGGGGAAAGGGGAAAGGGGAAAGGTTAAGCTTAATTCTAAATAAAGTTCCTCATCATGTCCTTCGCTTCGTACTTCGTAACCAACCCCAACCCTTACGATACGATACGATACGACAACCTACTCTATCTACCCACCCACCGCAAAAAAAGTGAGTTGGCAATTGAAAATCTAAAGTCGCTTAGCTAGGAACATCCTTAATTGCATCCCCTGAAGAATACTCGTACAGTATCTCTGTACTCGAGTAGATACCTAGCGAATCCATCCTCCGCTATGTACTCTGTATGTATTTCTACATGTCGATCTATAGCTAAACTGGGCTCATAACAAATAGATGTTGGATGAGTTTCAAGCATTAGATTCAGTTCAGAGATTCATTTATTCATGATATACGAGTATCATGGAGAAGTTACGAGTAGTAGATCCACGACTAAGGAAATCATATCAAATGAACTGAAATATTTGTTTTGCCATTGAAAAAAAGCGACCATGCTTAACATCAATAAATACATTTACACTCCCCCTATGAACAATCTACCAATCCATGCTCCGCTCCAAAATCTATTGCCCAGGTGAGATAAGTTTACCTTGTTGCAATGCATTATTGTCCCAACCACCAGCCAACGCCGAACCTCCGTTCTTCTCTGCATAATCCTTCATGCGTGCCTCCAACTCCGGTCTGAAATGTCTAATAAGACCTTGAATAGGCCATGCGAAAGCCTCTCCAAGAGCTGCAGATATTAATTAGCAAAGTTTGTGATATTAAGGAAAGATGGTAGACATACCACAAATAGTGTGACCCTCAACTTGCTTTGTAAGTTCTTGCAACATATCAATCTCACGTATTCTACCCTGACCCTTTTCGAATCTCTGCATGATCTGCTCCGTCCACTTGCTACCTTCTCTGCAAGGTGTGCATTGACCGCAAGATTCGTGCCTATAGAAATGACTCAATCTCGAGATGGCACGAACAACATCAGTGCTCTTATCCATAACGATAACTGCTGCCGTTCCGAGACCAGATTGGCTATCCTTCAACGCGTCGAAGTCCATCAATTGGTCGTCACAGACACTCTTGGGTAGGATTGGAGTAGATGATCCTCCAGGAATGATAGCCTTGAGGTTATCCCATCCTCCACGAACACCACCGCAGTGTTTGTCGATGAGCTCTCTGAGAGGGATACTCATCTCCTCCTCGACGGTACATGGGTTGTTGACATGACCAGAGATACAGAAGAGCTTGGTACCGGCATTACGTTCACGACCAAAAGAAGCGAACCAGTCTCCTCCTCTTCGGCAGATGGTTGGTGCAACGGCGATGGTCTCGACATTTGCTACAGTTGAGGGGCATCCAAAAAGACCGACAGAAGCAGGGAAGGGAGGCTTTAGACGAGGCTTTCCAGGCTTACCCTCGAGCGACTCAATCAAAGATGTCTCCTCACCACAGACGTATGCTCCCATCCCACGGTGAACGTAGACATCAAAATCATATCCACTGCCGCAGGCGTTCTTTCCGATTAATCCATCCTTGTATGCTTCCTGGATCGCACGTTGTAAAACTGTAGCTTCGTGGTAGAATTCACCACGGATATAAATATATGCTGCTGTGCAGTTCATTGCTCGTCCAGCGACTAGACATCCTTCGATGAGTTTGTGGGGGTCCTTTCGCATAATCTCTCGGTCCTTGCAAGTTCCAGGTTCACCCTCATCTGCGTTCACAACAAGATATCTTGGCTTGTTGTCGTTTTCCCAACCTTTGAAGTTCATGAATGACTATCGTAGTTTAGCTTTGTTGATTTGATTGGTGAAGCATCAAACGTACCCATTTCATGCCAGAAGGGAAACCAGCGCCACCACGTCCTCTTAAGCCGGAAGCCTTGATTTCGGATATAATCTACTCCAGTTGTCAACTCCCATCCTTCATGGTGGTATCAATCCTTCTGACATACCCAGTCATGACCCTTTGCAAGAATATCCTTCGTTCTGTGCCAATCGCCATATTTTTTTGCACTCGCCAAATCTGCTCCGTGGTGTCCATACAAGTTCTGAAAAATCCTATCCTGATCCCTCAACCCACCCCATTGTGTCTTCTTTGGCGGAGGTGGTGTATCTGCGACGGTGGCAAGCCCTCTAGATTGTTGTATCGAAGAGATCGAAGGAGATAATCGTGCTGCTGGTGTGGTAGAAGAGAGGATACGGGTGGAGAGTGTAGAGGCTGCCTTTACAGACGGCGCATTTCGCGAAAGCATTTTCGATAGGTATTTTGTGCCCAATTGAGCGTTGTTGTGAGTGGAGCTTGATCGAACTGGGAGGCGGTTGAGGTTATAAATATTTCCGAATAGTTCAAGTCATCATCGAAATCATGAATGTTTGATTGGTTGAAGTGACATGGCTTCAAAAGATCGAAAGAGGTGGCGATAGCCGAGAACTTCCGTTGATAGTGTAAATCTGGAAACTCTAATAAATTTGGAATAACCTCTCCAGGGCATCTACTCGTATACAGTATCGTCCTTCCAATCTCTGCTTCACCTCATTGCCTGCTCGTCCTTTGAGAGTGACTGACCATCATCACTCGTAGAGATATCATATCATATGGAAGTAAGCGGCAAAACCTGATCAGGGCTGCCCATTCTGATACATCTTTTGCTATACTCGAGTACACTCAGGTTACGAGTACAAAACACTTACACACAACACAGCAACTTCTATTGACCTTGACCAGATATTACAGCTTTGGCCCAAAGGCTCGAATTCGTGATTCGCCGTTTCTCTAATACAGTGCAAACAATCGTTGGTCACCACCTCCCAGTATCGAATATCTGTCTACCATTCTTATCAAGGCCCAATACTCCGCCCATCATGTCCAAACGCGCTTCCATGCTTCCTCCACCCCCCAAACCCCCGATTTCTTTCTCAAACAATATCACAATCGCCGACCATGCCTCCCTGATCGGCACAAACCTCATAACCATCCGGGGACACACTATTCTGCATCCACGTACGAAGTTGAACAGTAGCTTCGCTCCCATCTCAATCGGTACTCAGTGTGTTATTGGCGAGCGTTGTTCAATTGGCATGTTAAACTTTCCATCGGAGGACCAGACCCAAGGCGTTGTGCTAGAGAATGGTGTTATTGTAGAGACCGGGGCTGTGGTTGAAGCAAAGTTGGTAGGGCAGGGCAGTATCATTGAAATTAATGCGAAGGTCGGAAGAGGGGCGGTCATAGGAAAGGTATGCATTTACATGGTTGGCAAGACATGAGATACTAATTGGCTCTGTTTAGTTTTGCAAGATTGGAGCAATGTGTGAGGTTGCGGAAGATGAGATTATTCCGGATTATACGGTGATATATGGTAATGGGCTCCGCAGGATTGATAAAAGTGGTGCGGAGGTCCTGAAGATGAAGATGATCGGTCGATATGTGGAAGTGCTTAAAAACCTTATTCCTAGCAATTTGTCTAAATATCAATGATACCCTTTTGATTTCTCCTATACTCCTGGATTCATTGCCCCAATGCTCATCATAAGGTGTAGCTACTATTCTTAGCACATGTTTTCCGTAACTCCAACACATTTCCGTTGATCACTGTGACATGAAAAAGGCCAAGCTATGGCTATGCAACCCTGAAATATAATACACGAAATTCATCTTTTTGCCAGTTGACTAATTACGTCCTCATCCTCCCCTTGGACGTTTCCCTCCATTTCCTTCTTGTCCGCCTTCTGGTACAGGTCTTTTTTGTCCAGGGTGTGCGTTTGGACTAAAGCTTTGAGCAGCTGCGTTCATTCCTCCACGTTGCCCGGCGTTTCCTCTTCCCCTACCCATGGCTCCTCCACGTGGTTGATAAATTCCTCCACGGCCACCTCCACCTCCTCCTCCACCTCCGCGATTTTGAAGGCCACCACGCATTTGCGGTAAACGGGACTGATTCCCTGCTTGAGGAGCCTGCATCTTGTTAATATTGTTAGATGTAAATGATTTAGAGGAGTCACTTACGGAAGGTATATTACTGACAGGCAGTGAAGAGGTCCCGTTTGCTGTTGACGGGGTAATTGGACGCAGTCCTAGGGGTATAGCGCTCTTTGGGGCTTCGGTCTCCTCAGCTTTACTAGCATCTACAGGTGCGCTGTTAGATTGAGTACCGAGAACAATGGAGGGTGGCACTGCAGCGGTTGTAGTATTTGCCGCTGGAGACCGAGTCATTGTAACGGCGGGGGTGACTGTTGACGTTGGAACAACTGGTGCTGCTGGAGGTGGTTTGGCATCCTTAGCAATCTCCCAAACCTCGCTGACAGGCTTTTCCGGAGTCTCTTTTGCAGCTTTCTCGACAACTCCAATCTTTGCAGTTGCAATTTTGACCCTGTTGTCAAGCATATTGAGTTTCAACGAGGACTTTTTTTCTGCCATCATAACAGCTTGGGCTAGAGTGTGTTCAGCCTTTGCTTGAGCCTCAGTCAAAGTAGCGTCGGCTGTTTTCTGTGCTTCGGCGAGTTTTTCAATTACTAGTTTGTCTTGTTCCGCTTTGAGTCTCTGTGTTTCCTTTTCAAGAAGCTTCTTCAGGTTGCCGTGAAGGATATTCTTGATTGTTGGGTTTTCTGCCAGAAGATGACGAACTTGCTTGTCATCCGAAAGATCTGTACCTTCGACCGTCGGTGCAGCAACCTTACTTGGAGTTGCGGGGGCGACTGGAACGATGTTTTGTTCTGTCTTGGGCGCAGATGGTGTAGGTGGTGGAACCGAAGAATCGGCAGCTTTGTTCTCTGCAAGCCAAATTTGTTTCTCTTGCTCAAGTCTCAACTTGAAATCGGCCTCGAGTTGTACCCGAACTGCTTCCTTCGACTCGCCGAGTTTCTTGTTCAAAGATGCCTTCATCTTATCAGAACGTTGTTTGAGTGTGGCCTCCATAGTTTCTTCAATTTCCTTTGCTTTTTCGGCACGTTCCTTAGCCATTGCTTCAGCGACTGCTATACGTGCCTCCAAGGCCTTCCTCTCCTCCTCCGAGATACTGCTATTTTGACTTTCATCAATCTGTCCCTCATCGGCACCATCATCCACTGGAGTATCAGAGGGCTGTACCTTTTGCTGCGATCGTGCTTCGACAGCGTCGGCAACAGCACTATCTCTCTCGGAATTGGCGGTTTCAAGCTGTGACCTCAGCGCTGTAATCTGTTCTTGCAAGGCTTGGTTCTCCAGAATTGCCTGATCACGCTCCTCACGAAGACTGAGAAGCTGCGCATTGAACGTTTCGTTGGTCTCCGATCCAGTTACTACAGGTGCAACGGTGGTCTCGGGGGGTGCAACAGACTGGACAGCATTCGCTAATGCCTGGTCACGCTGAGTCTTAACTTCATCCAACTCTTGCTGTATTTCCGCAAGCCTGGCTTTTGCTGCCTCTTTTTCTTCCACGGCAGTTTCGAGTTGTTGTTGAAGAGACGTGAGCTGTTCTTGAAGGGAATCCCTCTCAGAAATGGCCACATCTCTTTCTGCAGCCCGATCGTTCTTGTCCTTCGTCAAGGTGCGGTTTCTCTCCTTGGCTTGCTCAATTAGCTTTTGTCGGGTATTTTGCCATTGTGCTCTGTCATTCTCCATGGTACTCTCCAAAGTCTGTATCTGCTCTTGCAAAGGTTTCTGTCCCTCTAGCAAGGCGTCTCTCTCGCTTCTCAAAGTTTCAATGGCCTCCTTCATCTGTTCCATCTCAGCAGGGTCGATTCGATTGTACTTGGAAAGAATGTCTTGGTTACGTTTCTGCCAGCGGTCACGATCTTCCTGCAGTAAGTGCATTTCACCCTCCATCGTTTCTTTTCCATGTTCCAATTCACGAACCTTTGTCTCCAACGGTTGGATTTGCGCCAAAAGCTCATCAACACGCTTGGTCTTGTCCGCAAGTTGCGATTGAGCTTGACGTGCCTCGTTACGCAAGGTGATACTGCTTTCACGGAAAAGATTGAGCTCATTGAGTTTATCCATAAGATCCTTGTGGGCGATGGATGTTCTACCGCCATCAGCGTGAGAACGTCGCTCCTGGTCAAGTTTCAATCTGGCCTCGTCAAGCTGAGCCTGAGTGTATTCAAGTTGTTGTTGTAGTCGTTTGGCTTCTTGAATCTTGATGTCATATTGAACCTCACCAATCTCTTTTTCGCGCCTCAGATATGTGTTCAACTCTCGCAGACCTTCCACAGTACGATCTGTTTCTGCAGCTGGAGATCCAGTTCCAGATGCATCGGGGGCTGTGGAGCGTGTTTGCTGCAAAGCAACGATCTGCGACGAAACATTATCTAGCTGCTGATTTAGAAGCTTGTTCTGTGCATTAACATCGTCTCGCCTAGTTCGCAGCTCAGCCAACTCTCGCTCAAATTGTTCACGTCGCTCCTCCCAGGAGGCTTCGCTTTGGTTCAAAGCGACCTTGGCAGATTCAGCTTCCGCCTTCAATGTTGCCGACTCAGACTTGAGCTGATTATAGTCAACGCGTAGATTTTGAAGATGTTTAGCAGCTTCGGCATGCTTGACAAGTTCATTCTCGTAGTCTTGTTGGGCTTTGGTGGCGATTGCTGCTTGCGCGCGGAGGTCTTCTTGATGGAATTTTGCAGCGGTAGAGTGTTTCTCCTGCTCATCCTTCAAACGCAAGATCTCTGCCTCAAGCTCTGATTTTTCTTCCTCGGCCTGCCTGGCTACTTCACCTTGTTGGTTTCGAAGGTTTGTCAACTCATTATTTGAATTAGTGAGCTCGGCCGAAATGTCTTCGGCGCGTTGTTCGAGTTCACGGATCTTTGCTTCTTTCTCCTCGAAGATCTTATCCATCTCCTCGCGGCATTCATCCAGTGTCGCATTGAGGCTTTGTAGTTCTTCCTCAGATGATTGGCTGATAGACTTGAATTGCTCTGCTTGATGCTTTGCATTTTCAAGCTCCGATTTTGCTAGTTCTAGGTCTCTCTTCAATTCAGAAATCTCGATTCCTAATTCTTGTTCGCGGCTAAGAGATTCGTCTTCGACATTTGCATCTAATCCGTTAGAATTTTGAGTGTTGGTACCTGGTCGTGGTGTGGGTCTTGGCTGCAATAGCTCAACTCGTTCCTCTGCACTCTTAAGCTCGATATTAAGCTCATCTACTCGGGCCTGAAGATGATCGCGTGATGTCTGAGCAGCAACAAGCTCCTCTCTAGCCTGGCTCAGACTCGTTGCAAGCTCATCAATCCGCTTTTGGTTTTGCTGAGAATCGTAATCCTTTCTCAACTGAGCTTTCCTACTCTCTTCAACTTCGTCATTAAGCCTTCGCTTGGTGGAGTTCAATTCTGATTCCAAAGATTCTACTTGAGATTGAAGTCTTCTTCTCGTCTCGGACTCGGACAATTCGCGTTCGTTTTGTAGGGTTTGTTGATTGGCAATGAGAGTGTTGAGTCTACTGCGCTCGTTGGTCAGATGTTCATTGTCTTGACTGAGGCGATCCTGGATATCCTTCCAAAGCTTCTTCTCGGCCTTGAGATTGGCAGTCTCATTTCGCATACTCTCCACCAATCCCTTAGCCTCAATCAAATCCTCGGCTACTTGCTGTGTTCGCAAGTCCTGCTTAGCAGCGGCCTCGGATAGAATCTGGGAGCGCTTCTGTAGCTCGCTATTTTCACTCTGTAACAATGTGTAGTTGGAGTGCAGCATTTCGTAGCGTTCGTTGGCAAGTGTCAATTGACTGCTCGCCTTGGAAATCTCTGCTTGGAGCGCAGCCTTCTCTGACGACAGTCGTTCTGTTTGCTCTCTTAGCGTGCGTCTGTCAACGGTTTGTTCTTCGCGGTATTGATCAAAGTGGCCTTGTAATTCGCGTAGTAAAGCCGCATAATTGGCATTGTCCTTCTGGTTGGGATTTTCAATGGTTGACATGACACCATTGCCATCCACCGATTGACCGAACATAGATGCGAGATCAGAGTTAGCTGGGAGTTGTCCTCGGTGTTGAAGCATACGACGGAACATGTCCCTCTCCTTAATATAACTTTCCGAACGAGTGATCATGGATCTTAGCTCGTCCTTCAAATCCTCCACCTTAGCTTGAAGAGCTTGCACTTCTTCGTGGTCTTGAACTGCTTGGTTCTTGGCAGCTAGAGCTTCTTCACTTTCCATTTTCTGGCCTAGTTCTCTTGTAATTTTGAGCAGCTCTTGGTTTTTCTCCTGCAATTGACTGATACTTCGGAAGACGGTGAGTCTTTGGCTGATAAATCGATCTGTATCGGTCATGCCTTCCAGCGACTCTTCACTAACCTCCCCTCGGGCTAGACGTTCCATTTGTGCTCGCTCGGCGGCGCTCAAAGCATCCAATCCTCTTTCTTTCGCATCCAGATCGCAAAGAAGCATTTTGATTTGAGCGCTGAGGTCTCTAAGTTGTTGTCGAAGGATGTTCACCTCTGCTTGTGCGGTAGATGCCTCACTTTCTGCCTTCCTGGCGTCTTTCTTGGCTCGATCACGTTCCTTGCCTGTCTGGTCAACAAACTTCGACATCTCCACAACCTCCTGTTGGAGACGTTCGTGCTCGGCTTGCATTTCTTCGAGCTCGGGTTGTTTTGCTTCAAGTCCTTGCATCATTTCCTCCATCTCAGTCGCAAGTCGCTCACTTCGTCTCTTCTCCGTAGCCAATAGGCCCTTGACTTTGTAGAGCTCATCAATAGCTTGGGTAGCCGTGATAGTAGACTTGCTGCGCAAAGATCCCGGTGTGCCAAATTGAGCAGGTGAACCAGACCTTCCAAACATGGAGCCATTTAGTCCTCGTTGTGGGGTTGATGGTATTGAACCAGGGCGAGGCTGTGCAGTTCCAAGGGCTTCAAGTCGATCAATCTCGGCCTCGAGTTCTGCAATGCGATGTTCTGCCTGTTCTCGTTCTTGTCGCTCTGTTTCGACTTCTTGTTGACATCTACCAATTTCCTCCGCAGCATCATCCTTGATTTTCTCTACACCTCCCTCGACTTCCTTCAATCTCTGGCGGTGCGTCTCAGTCTGCTGTGCTTGCAGTTCAGCGAGACGGCGTGCACTTTCTAATTCTTGGCGGAAGCCTTCTTCAGTCTTTGCAGCTGCCTCTTGAAGTTGCTGGATTTTGTGAAGTGAATCCTCAGCCTTCTTTTGCACCTCATCCAATCTAGTTCGTAGGGCTTGTTCAGTGCGCCTCAAAGACTCGACATTCGAGGTAGACTCTTCGTTTTGTCGCTGCAACTCTGCAATTCGTGCGCCCTTCTCTTTGCGATACTTCAAGGCCTCGGCGCTTTTGGTCTTTAATTCATTCTCAAACCATTCGTTATTGCGCTTGGCTAGTTCGATCTCTTGTTTCAGAGACTGTTCCCGGAATTTAGCACTAGAAGCCGCAGAGTTTGCGTTTTGGACGGATTGTTGTAAAGCGGTAATTTGTTGACTGAGTTCCAATCCTTTCTGGTGTTGCTTTTGTAGATCTTGTGCAAGAGCACCATTGGCAGTCGTCTTTGACTCAATGACGGCTAGTGCATCGCGATTGGAGGATTCGAGTGATGATATTCGAGATCTTGAAGTTTCCAGCTCAGATGTCGATGTCGAGGAACTGGACTTCAAGGTTTGAAGTTCACTTTTGAGGGACAACCTTAAATTTTCTGAAACGGTGTAAATCAGCATCGCAAAAGAAAATAGTAAGATTTGAATGAGCTCTTACCCTCCTCATTGAGCTTCGTCCTTAACTCTTCCACACTCTTCTGCGACTTTTCTACACTTGACCGAAGCCCTTCAATGCGCGTCTCTGAACTTCTCACGGCGTTCTCAAGCTCGATATCAACTCGCAGTTTATCTGCCGCCAATTCATCATGCTCACGTGCCTTCGCAGTAACAGCTTCAAGAACGCTTCGAACCAATTCTGCGGTAGGATTATCAACAACTGTGCTAAGCGTCTGTTGCGGCACACTCAAATACGCCGACAAATAGTCGACATCGAGTACCGCGCTCGCCATGCTGAATTCTTTCCTTCAGACTGTTTGTCGTTGTGTTTCGCATGAGACCATTTGAAAAGAGTGATTGGGATTTATGTTGATCGCGTTACTTGGTGCAAGTCACCAGTGAAGGTGTAGGTACCGTGAGTAGCAAAGCTGAATGAAATCTTAGTGGTCAATATTAGATAGAATGTAAGAAAAGCTCCGAGTTTTATCGTATGACCATAACAAAAGTCGAATGGACGACTAGATTAAGACTTCGGATCGAAATACCTGCGAGGATCAAATCGCGGTTGAATTTATGAATAGTCTTTGAAAGCTTGTCCACCAGGTCCTGGTGGTCTTGTTGCTTGCAGTACTTACTTTGTAGTAAGTTGGTAGTAGGTACAGGAAGATGCTGCTGACTAATATAACGAACCTCAATATTTAAGCAACGTGACTGGCTGAAATGCCTCAGCTTGCGCTTGGACCCTGGTGCAGTACCACACAAGTTACAATACGCTAAGAGCCCCTTGTCATTTCTCAGCCTTGTACTCGTACTCTTGGTGTCCCGCACCGTCCTTCGTAGATATTACCATCAATTTCAACCAACTTCTTTGTTCACTCCCCCATCGAGAGTTGCGCCATACAACTTCGGACTTCCACGCCTTCTCGCCCTGGACCTGGACCTGGACCAAGTCTCACAATCTTCATTTCTCGGTAGGGATGCGCATCTGGTAGTCGACATTAACCCTCTTTAAACTTGAGCACCGACGTCATCTGGACCTGCAAATCATTGTCCGGTTGTACGGCTGTGCAGCATCTATTAGACTTGGACTCAAAAGGACTCCGCGAATTCAGACTTATCGAGACCCCCGATAAATCAGATATCCTCAACCGCGATCATGTCTTCCTTCCTTGAAAAGCAACAGGCAGCCTTCCAAAAGGGCATTCAGAATACTTCAACTAAGATTACAAGTAAACGCCCCGCTGCAGGACCAGTTTCTGTGCCGTCACCCGCTCCATCAAACGCGTCAAACACATCGAAGACTGAGAATAAAGACGCCAAGCGCAAGAGAGAGCCATCGAATGTCGTCTTTTCTCAACCTGCAGCTACAGGTTATGGAACAGAGGCATTTACCCAAGTCACCTACGTTATCGAGTTTTTGAAAAAGAAGGACGAGTCAAAAACATTCCAAGACATTCTGGGATATTTGAGTCAGGCCCACGTTGAGCAGAGCAAGAAACAACTCATTGCGCAAATTCTCAGGAGACACGATCGGGTCGAATGGATTCCAGATCCTAAATTGAAGACACAGCATTGGGATTCGGGCACTTTCAAACATCGCCCCATCATCGGCGTTCGTAACAAGGGAGCTCTTCTATCATATCTTCAAAACAAGCCCGATGCACAAGGAGTAAGTGTCAAGGATTTGAAAGATGGCTGGCCAGACTGCGAAGATGCGATCAACGACTTAGAAGCAGAACATAAGATTCTGGTCACGAGGACAAAGAAAGATAACCATGCACGAATGGTCTGGATCAATGACCCAACCTTGATTCACCCTGTCGAGTCTGAATTTCAGGTCATGTGGCACAGAACGGAGCTTCCCAGCGTCGATGATCTTGTTCGCAAGCTTCTTGAAGCCGGACAAAAACCTGCTAGTGAAGATCCAAGCAAGCGTGTCAAGGCAGCTCCAAAGCCTAAGGAGAAGAAGAGGAAGGCTCCAAGAAAGGGTGGTCGAACTACAAACACCCACATGGCACATTTGTTGAACGACTACTCGCATATGAAGCGATAGATAAGATGGTGGAAAGATTGTACCAAAATTGCGGATGGTGTTTCTGGGATTTATCAAATCGTGGTATACAGGGGCGTTTCGAATCGAGGATCTTAAAGAGGGGATTCCTGGCTGGCAGGTCCCTTGGCACATATGGGATGGGATGGACAATGGCATGCACAACATTCAGTAGATGCACTACGAAAATAGAACTTGACAATCAATACATACTTATTTAATGAATATCGAGCTATCCATGTGAGCCTTACTCAACTTCCAATCATCTACAGTTTACAGTGTGTCTAGTATATCATTGCACACCTAACCCAACCGCCCGCTACCCAGCATCTCCATATTCATAAATACAGTAAGTTAAGATACATTGGTAAGTATACATAGATAACATTGCTCCGGTCTGCAAGCCGTGGTGTTTCTCAATTCATAACTCCCCAGCAGCATGGACCTCCCAACTCGATAATTCATCTTCACATTCCTCCATAGCCAAATCCCTTCCAGCGGCTAAGGATTCAAAAATCCCAAAATCATCAAGGACAAGGCAAGGGGTAACTGGAAGCTATATCTCGCAGCTATCCAGTTTTGGGTCGAAATTCGATCATGATGGCCATAAACACCGCTGATTGTAGGATTTTGACCAGCCTGCGACCACCATATATATGCGAGACGTGCAATCAAGTCGGGGGTCAGATAAACATATATTATAAACATCCTTCCCATCGCTACCAGCCATCGAAATTGCCAAAACCCCCAGCCTTAATCTTCTTTTTAACCGGCGCTTCCTCCTCATCCAGTTCCACAAATCCGGCCCCATCATTGGCAGCTCCAGCTTTAAGATATTTGCCCACGCCACCAGTCTGTTCACTCTGCATCACCTTGCCATCCCCCCTAATTCGCTTACCCGTCCACGTCGTTTTATCATCTTCTGTTCCTCCCTGCCTTATAATTTCCGCTTTTTCTTTCTCCGCAACATCCTTCTCCTGTTTCTGTTTTTGAAATTCTTCGAATGGATCGACGAAGACGACCACATTCTCCATAACGATATCATTTATGGGACGACTTTTCTCGTCTACCTCCACTTTTTCGAGTTTGGACAGGACATCCATGCCACCGACTACACGCCCAAATATTGTGTGTTTGCGGTCTAGATGTTTGGCTTCTTTGTATGTGATGAAAAATTGACTAGAATTTGTATTCTTACCCTTATTAGCCATGCTCATCACACCTCTCGAGTCATGCGTTAAAGGACCATCAAATTCATCCTGAAAGTTCTTCCCCCAGATACTTGAGCCTCCTTTGCCGGTCCCAGTGGGGTCACCTCCTTGAATCATAAAGTTACGGATATTCCTGTGGAACGAAACACCTTTATAGTAGCCCTTTTTTGCCAGTTGTACAAAATTCCATACTGCGCGAGGAGCGGTCTCGGTTTGTAATTCGATATTCAATGATCCCAGGTTCGTCTCAATCCTAGCATATCCCTTTATCTTAACTCGCTTTGGCTTCAGCATATACTCTTCGTCGGTAAGAACTGCTCTCTCTCCACTAGTCTCTGGAGTTAATCCAGTACTTGTAAAACTTGCGGCCGCTCTTCCTGTTGTATATTGCGCTGCGTTATAGGCTATCTTCTTTTCTTGTAATAATGAAGGTTTTGCCAACGAAGTTGTCGATCCTTGCTTAACCATTGATTTTGCTCGATTAACATCGCCACCAGCTTCCCTTTCTCTTCTCGCTTTCTCAACAGCTTCCTTAGCCCTCAAGACCTTGTCTCCAACTCTGCCCAGGGCGTTAATGTTGACACTCCCTTTCGACCTCTCTTCTTCTTGCTCCTTGCTCAATACAGATTCTCCTTCCTTTAGAAATTTGAACTTGCTTAGATCTCGGCTTTCAATGTTCTGCGGATCTTGTAAAGTAATGATATCCGGCCTCCCAAATTCGCGATCATCAACCAAATCTAACCACATCTTTGCCTTAATGTTCAGTCTTTCGACAGTCTCCCAAGCAAAGACATTGGCCTCAGTTCCATGACGTATAGCAACAATATGTGTATTATCAGTGAACACCTTGAAAGTAACAGGATCCACCATCTCCCCCTTGCCGTCCCCTCCAGCACCACCAGAACCTCGTTCTTGCGCATCAGTATCGCCGTTTCGCGCGAAGTTCAATTTTATCAAATCTTTAGAGCTCAACGGTTTACCATTTATAGGATTTGTGCCATGTTTCTCGAGCCATTGCGAAATGACTTCTACATCGAATATCGTACCTTCAGCTGTACAGACTGGATGCTTGAAGGGTTGAAGACTCGCAGCGCAGAAGTTGAATGGGAGGCGTTTGAATGAGCCATTGGGAGCTTTTAGAGAAACATTAGATCCACTATTGGCAGAGAATGCGTCGGAGGAGGACCATTCGGAATGGGTGATCTAGATATTCATATGAATTAGCATCAGGGAAAACTTGACATCAGTAATCTGGGAGCTCACGTAGAGTTTATCCGTGCCTGCGAGAGATTTATGTTAGTACACTTCTGAAGTCTGGCTCAGAGTGTATTGCGACGAACCTTTACCCATTATAAACTCTTATTATTAACCTGTGTATCGTTCTTGGAAATATAAATTTTGAGAAGAGAGCTGGTGAGCTTCATCAACTGCTTGATGTTTTTAGCGCGATAGACTCTTATCAGGCTTATCGCGTGTCACTACTTCAACTCCCTGTACTCATAGTTATATCCACCGGTGATCACATCTTACCAAACACAACCACATGTCACTCAAGGTTATATTTCTATCTGCTTGTATGGAACCGAATTGAATTATCTAGCTTTTGAAGCTGTATTATCAGAGGTAGCATTTGATCCTCTCTACACTCTTTCCCCTTGTGGTCACCAGAGTATCTACTCGTAGCTAGAGATGCAATTCCCATCGTTGAGCTCTTCCTGAAAAGCCCGACTCGAGTCTTGCCAACTCGGTACAATGAAACGGAAGCTTGAAGTCCAACTCCACCTTGACGAATGATGGCAGATTTACACAGGAACCATTGCGGTTTTTGGAAAGGAGAAAGCGTTCGCTTTTAGTGACGCTTTGAGAACATGATAGTTTGTCCGCGGGTGTACCCGAATGGTTCTTTCTCCAAAGAACTAACCCTAAGTGTCGATCTTAGTGTCAGTAAAGTTGATGTTTTGAATGATCGAAGACTTACGTTCTCTCTACCAAGTGGTACTCCTTACATTTCACTGTTCGTGCCCTTCAATATCCTAACAGCATACGAGTGTTGACAACTGCTACATCTCCAACTAACTCTATCATCGGTGATATTATCCATATCCCACGACTGGCCTTGTTGCATTTTCCATTCCTCCACTGCTTCAGGGTCTAGCTCGCCAAAGCTCTTAACCGGATATTTCTGAATATATGTGTTAGAAGAACTATGAACTCAAAAGAAGGACTTCGGTCACGTGTACGTGGATGGAGTTGCTTTTCATATACTTGTAATTCAATATAGTAAAAACAGTTCGAAGATTGTAAGATTATAATACAAATAAACCTATTTATATTCCTTCCTTCTACTAGTGTTAATACACTAGTAGCATAATCCTATAATTACATAACCTTTGGTTATATAATCCCAGTTACTTATCTTCTATATCTGATTATTAATGATCATATAACCTGCGATTATATAATCCCCAATTATATAATCCATATTCCGATATTGGCAACTCTTTAAAAAAGTGATTGGATTATATCTATGGTAATAATCTTCAAAAGAAACAAAACAAATAACTTTTTAAAAATCATTTTTCCTTTTATAAAGAAATCTCCTTCTTTTTTGTTTCTTTTTCTACCTATTCTATTACTTTAATATTGATTATATTGTTATCGACAAAATCCTTTAAAGCTTAATACACTTTTGATTTGGTTATAATATTTGCTAGGTTTGATTCTTTGTTAATCCATTTGATCTTTACAATCTTTTTATATTTATACAATTGTTAAAATGCTATTATATTAATTATCAATCTTTTTTCTTATATTATCCCAAGTTTCGTAAAGCATTGATAAAGTGATTTGGAATCTGTACAAATCGTAAATAGAATTTTCTGATTGGTGAAGATTTTATTAATAGTACTCTTGATTGTGGTATTAACGTTGAACCCTAATAATATTGTATATAACTTCGATACTAATACATTTCTTATAACTCTCTTGCATTTAACCAAGAACTAATGGATTAGGTTTGCTTTGTTGTGTTTATTCATTAATACAATGATATATCCGATTTATGAAAAGAGATCTTTGTTATTAGCGAAAAACGCATTGGTAAATATTACTAACTTTAACGAATTCGAATCTAATGTTATATATCTCAAATATTTTATTTTGTTGTTTATTTGCTATTGAATATGTTTATTGAAAAGATCCGCGTTATCTTTATTCGGATTAGTTATTTGAACAGCAAAAAATAAATCGAAAAATACTTTGGGTTGATTTATAATAGCAATATATATTTCTTGTATATATTATATAACGTATTGATCCTTTAAAGCAACGACCTTTTTAAGTTTCTTTTATATTCCAAGTATATTCTTTGGCTAAGTTTGAATCAATTGAAGATTTTAATATTGTTTTTCTTAATTAAAATAAATATTTCTGTTTTTATTAAATATAATCGTATCGCCGTTGAATTTGAGTAAACTATTAACGATAAGTTCCTTTCTATCCTTAGCTATAAATTCTACTTTTTGAAATTGATTTTATTTTTAAATAACGAATTATTTATTATAAACAATAAATGTATTATCTATTTGAAATCCAATAATAGCAAATGTTGAATTCTTTATCGTTATATATAATAAATACGGGTCGTATATTGATTGGATCATTTTAAAGGCGTTAGTATAATATTTGTAGTAAATACTAAACTAATGATTTCCAGCTTCCGAAACATTATAAAGGGGTTGTATTACTCGAAGTAGAAATCCTTTCAATACATTCAATTTAACTGATAGTTGAATATAGAATTTATAAACCAAATCCGAAGTTGATTATATATATACTTATATAATGTCCCGAATAAACATTTTGATATTTTTGTTCTAAACGTAAAGAATAGCTATAATATTAAAGATAATTCGTTGATTAACTTATTGAATAGTAAATGATTAGGTTAATATTGTATTCTTGTTCTGGTCCTTGAAAACTTGAACAATCAATCATGATTTGTGAAAAACTCGATTAATACTTTTATTTTTCATTTCATCAACGAATTTGGAATTAAAGACTTTTGTTCTAAATGAAATAAAATCAAAACAAATCAATTCGAATATATCATTTTCCATTAATCCATTGATCTTTTTTCATCGTAATTCGATAAAAAAAATTGGACTATATATTAAAAGGAATAACTCATTTATAACATAGTTTTCTAATGTTAAGAATAGTATTACATTAATAATATTCTGGGTTTGTTTTATTAATAGAATTACTATTTGTAGTTCTGTACAATAGAATAATTTAATTACCATAGATCTGAATTATTTGAATTCGTTAAACATTTTGATTATATATATTTCGTTTTCAATCGAAATAAGTTTATACAATCTAATCTATTTACTAGTATTATAGTGATTTTCTCTCTATATTAATATATCGGAGTTTAATAGAAGATTATGTATCGGAATAATATTTGATCTATTTTATATTTTCAAAGTTTCGGAAATTTATTGTTAAGTATATATCTTTATAATTTCCGTTATTACTTTTTTAAATACTAACGATCGTTGTGCAACAATAAGTATTAAGTTGAAATTGGTTATTCTTGGATATATACCGAATATTAGGAGTATAGATATTAATTTGTTGGGTTCTACAATATCATTGATTGCTTTTACAATCATTTATAATCTTATATTCTTTGTAAAACCAGATCCTTGTATTTCCGCATATATAATATTGTAAACTCGTCAAAATAGAAAATGGTATTATTCAACCATTCCGATTGATCAATATACCTCAATCAAAACTGTCTTCGTAGTAATAGCTAGTATCGCTATATTGCTAATAAATTCTTTATTGATAAAGTTGCTATTAGTATTATAAACAATTTGATTTGGGGATCCCATATATATATTTATTCAGCATTGTTTCAATCTATTCTATATATATTTCGAAGTTATTTTGATCATCCATTGTATTGCTTAGAATTGTATTACTTTGTTGATAATATAAAAGATTAGTTTCGAATCAATATATATAACATCAATAATAATGAATTAATTGAATTGGATATTATTGCAAAGATTGAATTTGAATCTGTCGAGTAATTTTTTGTATTTTTAATAATATTTACAGAACTTTATTAATTTATCAATATCCTTTTGTAGAATATCATTATACCTTACTTATTATAATACTCAATAGAATTTGTATATTGCAAAGTGGCTAAATCTTCAATAAAGTTTTCGGAGTTTTGTTTCTATAAAGTAGTATTCACTAATATTAATCGATTTTTAAATAAATTGTTGAACGTTGATATGCTATAATAGTATAAAATGTTTATACTTCCTAATTATTGAAAAGTTTTTTATTGGTGATACAAATATATCGGTGATATTATTGTAATACGCTTTAAATCGATCTATATCAATGATTAAAAGTAAAAAAAATGTTTCAGAATAAAGAATATAAAATTATATATCTTCTATTAGCAATTCGACTTTAATGGATTCGATAGAACTTATTGTATCTATTCCGAAAACAACTTTTGCAATTCCTATTATTGCTTCGTTAAATAGAATATCTTCGATAAATGATTTAAATGTTTAATATTAACCATATCCGATCGTGGATTATTATACGGCGCCTATATTAATTATTATACCCTGGAATTTTGTATTATTGTATTTATACAATGATTTCTATTTTATTATCTCCAGCTTTGTAATTATATATACCGCGGATTTGTTGAACAAATTTGTTGCGATTTCTTCGTTGTTGATAAAACTAAAAAAACTAACCTAGATTTGTATATCTTTTTTATATTCTTTTTTCTTTTCCTCAACAATGTATTATTTTATATCCAGGTATCGTTTCGAAAGAAATATATTTCATTCTTCGATATCCGTATCCTTATAGTAATTATCAGGGCATTCTTCTTCTTTTTCAAGAATAAATGCTTTATATACTTGATTAAATATAGTATCCAATCTTTTGAACTTTTTTCGATATTTTTGACAAACTTGTTCCCTTTTTTCCTTTGTATATCTGTTGGATCAACATTTTATCTTCTTGCAGATATAATACGATTTATCCTTTTATCGTAATTTGAAAAATGTTTTCGCGAATGTTTTTGCAAAGTAACGATTAGATTTATACGGTAGATTATTGTTTTTTGAATTGTAGTATTTGCGATCAGCATAAAATTATTTTTAAAGTTAAAGTTTACTATCCTATATATTAATTATAACCCGAATATTTTCTTAAAATGCTGCAAAATCAATATCGAGGATGTAAAGTATATTTCGGTATACTTTAATGTTTTGGCAGATAGTAACAATCTTGATAATAAAGTATTCATCATTTTGCAATAGTAATAGTAAACCTTTGAACAATACTTTTAAATCCTTTATTATATTCTGAAAGTTTTCCAATGTAGAAAGATTTAGGTATTTGTTAATATATTAACAAAATCGAATGGTTTTCTATTGGTTGATGATATATTATCAATATTGAAATCCTTCGAAATTTTGTTTCATTATCTTTTAAAGTTCTACCATTGTTTTATATTCTTTAATTTTAACGTTATCGTAATAAAAATCCTTGGTATTGTTTGTTAATATAAAATCGAATGCTTTATTAAGGTATAAATCCGGAATGTCATTTTTGAAACATTTGTAAATAAAAATGCGATACTTATAATTAAAAGCGTTGTTTTTATTGAAGTATTTCTCTTCTTTATCGTAGATTTTCTTCAATTGTACTATCTTTCATTTGTAATCCTTTTTGTATGGTTTTTCTTTTGGTTCTGAATCGAATTTGTTTTTCTTAACCTTTTACTTTTGTTTTTTGTATTTTGATTGTAATACTTTTCTTTCCTTTGTATATTTCTTTAATATGCGTTTCGAAAAACTAAAACAATCGGATTCGGGATCAAAATCGAAAAAATCGAAACTATCGGGATTGTTAGAATTAAATATCATTTTTTGTTCCGTTTTTTGTATATGTCACGCTAAGAGCATGAGGCACGTGATAATCACGTGTTTGTAGAACACTGTGATCCCACGTAGGCCTCGAATCTTCCGGGAGTAAGCGCATAAGCACCCTACCCACTTTTCGATCAACCGGAGCTAGGAAGTTTCGAAGCGCCAAAAGCTTGGTATATTACTAATTGAGCAAGTTTCCAAGATTAGTATAAACGTTTTATGCGTTATCTTACTAATGTAGTATTAAATCTTTTTAATTAGTATATTAATCTCTTTTAGAATCATCTAAACCTATAACTACAATCAAATAACGCTATACAAACAAGAACAACAACGATATATCACAACACAGCGCCGCATAACATAAGATACACGTACAAAAGAGATACAAAGCATTCTCTCAAGCCATTATAACGGAAACGGGCTTCACCACATCAACAAAGGGATCGTGAGTAATCAACAATGACTATACACAGCAACGAAACCCTTTCTCGCTTACCCCTCTCCAAAATCGAACTAAGGAAAAACCTAAAAATATATCGCTTCCCCCTATTGTACCCAAAAAACTTCAACAATCAACAACCTTTCAAAGAATCAATAAGCTTTTATAAAAGATTGAATAACAAATAACAACCCATCGCAAATATACAATCGTATTTATTAATTCTTTAAAAAGGATCATTAAAACCTTCACTAAAAAAGAAATGTATACTATTACATCAATCCAAAAAGCGATTCTAATATATATTGCAAACGCTTTTATAACAAACACAATTACAAACCCAAAAATCCTTAAAACACAAAAAAGTATAATAACAACCGAAACACTTATAATATGAATAGGAATTATAAAGACCTCTAAAACTAACAAATCATTAATCGTCTTTCAAAATAAAACCTTTAAAACAAACTTTACAAAGAAAAATGTTATCAAAATAATAAAAGTGAATAAACGCATTTTTATTAAATACGCTTTTTTCGCGGGTTTATATTACAATAATCTTTTTCTAATTCAAAAGAATCTAATTAAAGCTATCCTAGGTATCAAAAATAAAGATATCCCAAAAGTAATAGAATGCAAATCGGATTGAGTACTATACCCTAAATCCCTGAAAATAAGGGACGCTTTAATAAAGAATATTTATAGATCAAAAATCTACGAAATCATTAAAACTATATATTTTAATCTTCTAAAGATATAATATAATCATCGTGTACATTTGATATTAAACATCTTATTTAATACGATCAACGAATAGATTTATTTATTTATTTATTTATTATGTTTAACGTCTATATAAGCTAGCTAGGCTTTTGACCTCCCGAAGGGTACTAGAGACGGGTGATACACTAATGGATCGTAAGCCCAAAAGCTCACTACTTAAGTATATATTGTACAACATCGCTAAATTAAAGTATTGAAATCGCTTCCTTTTAATAATCTCTTACAATTCTAACTTTGTTGAATAGCCTTTTTTCGCCGTTTGAAAAAACGTTTTGCATCGAAGAGGTTAGTTTTTGTTTGTTATACTTAAAGAGAATAAATATTGGGCTATATAACAATTGTATTAATAAAAAACGCTAAAAAGGTAATTGTTATATTAAATTGCAATCTTTGTATTATTGTATAAAGTATTGTACCATGCTTTATAAATTGCACTTCAAATTAAGCTTCGAAATAAAACAAAGGGTAGAGGG
>NGKF01000003.1:490957-527913 GCA_002162555.1 Monilinia aucupariae
GGTAAGAAAAGGATTGAATAAAGCGTTACGTTGAATACTATTCGGGGTATCGCTAAACTTTCGATTGCAAAACGTAAAATATTGTATTATTGCAACAAAACACTCGAACTTTTTTAGGAAAGCAAAAAGTTATTATATATAATTGTATCCTTCCCAAACAATCGCCGATAAACAAACAAGTTTAAACAATCACAAATGAAACTTTTTAGTAGAGATTTTACAAAAGATAAAATACTTAAAGGTTTTAGTTTTATTGTATAAACAATAAGTTTTTGTATTTTCGTATTTGAAATATTTATAATAAGCTTCAAAGTCATTGTATTTAAATCATAACGCTAATAGTCTATACAATATTGATTTAGTAAGTCTAAATTTTATAGGCTTTTCAAATGTATAGTTCAATTGCTATTTGCGATATTTTTTCGTTAGTATAAATTCGTTTTTGCTTTACTAATTGTTCGTTGCATTGCGGATTAAGCTTTATGCTATTGTGCTTATTTCGTTGATCGTTGATTGTACAATAGGTTCTGGATCTACTATATCGCTTTTCGCGTTTACGTTTGTTAACTTATTCGCTGCTTCGTTGCCAATAATCTTTTGGTGCTTAAAAGATTACTATATTTTAATTGCATATTAATTGATAAATCTATGGTTTTTTAGAAACGTTTATTATAAAATATTCGAAGCATTTATGCGTTTGCACTATATTATTAAAATGCTATCAATATAAAACTATTTTTATATATCTATAATGATTAACAACGTTAACGCTTTTCGTAGCTTTTTCAAAACGCCTATCGTTTTTGTATTAAAAATATGCAAAAATATATTAATTACATTTTTGCTAATAGCGACGAGATTTTGTTTTTAATAAATCGCATAATTATAGTTTACGTATTTGTCTACGTTATTGTACAACTTGAACTTATCGGAGAAAATGATAATTGCATTAGGGGGTAAAGCGTTCTATCAATTAGTAAAGCTTTTCGCTGCTATTTCTTTATTTATCCTCTTTGTAGGGTTCGTTCTACACCCGGGAGTATAATACAAAAAGGAGAAGATTAAACAAAGCGCTTTTAGAAGTAGCCAATCCGCTATCCGTAGCTTTATACCGCGTTGTATACAATGCCCTAGTGCGATTAGGCGTATAATAAACGAATGGCATACGTTCAGCTATTTAAATCGAAAAGCTATATTAATATGAATATATTCTAGAGCTACTTTGTAAAGCGGAAAGCCTGTATCGTATAAACCAACTACTATAAATGTAGTCCTTTAAATTGGCAATACGCTCTTTATTATTATATTGATTATTTTGTTTGTTTTTGCTATACGTGATCTTATACGAATATTTATTGTAATATTTTGTAAATGGTTGTTGCTTATGTTCAATCTCGTTCGTTTCGGATATTACACTTTTGCTCCGTATAGTAACAAAAACAAAACGTATATAATTGTAACTTTTTGTAGAGAAACTATAAAGGACCTATATTATATATTGGCAAGGTGCTTAATATACAATGCTATTTTCTATGCTTTTTTTATTTGTTCTGTAATATGCTTTTTGAATGTAAACTTGCGATTAAGTTATACTTTTAACCATTTTAGTATTGATTGCTTTATATCGTTCGATATGCTTATTGTAAGCTATATGGTTAATATAAAGGAAATAACAACTTTTGAAGCGCATATATAACGTTTATAAATGAAATGTATCATCTTTAACTTTTTTAATGCAAAAGCGATTTTATTAATTTGTTCTTACACTTCGATCCTTTGTATATCTTATGCAATCGCTATAGTATTTTTTTTCAATATATTGCCCATTTTGTAAAACGCAATATCGTTTATATATCCAAAGCGAAGAATTTGGTTTTGGTTCAAAAGTTTTATTAGGTAAAATATATAAAACATTAGAGATAGAGATAAGCTTTGAAAAGTGCTATATTATATCCGCAATTTGTTTGTATATACGTTTTTTAGTTTAATTATTACTTTGCAATCCTGTAAAAACGATTGAACCATTTTTAGAAAAGCTATAGGCTAGCTTTAATTCTACATTTTTTTTAGTAATCGTTGGGGTAGTAGCGCGTTGAATACGTCTTGAATATCTATTGTAATTAATATGACTTTTCATTTTCTAACAAAAGCATATTCCACGTTGTATACAAATACTATAACTAGATCTATAATCAATCGTTTAAACAAAATCTTGCAATACTAAAAGCTCAATGTACTATACGTTAACAATATCTATACGATCCGTCTCGTAATAATTCGTTCTAGATTTTTGCTTATATAGGATAATAAAGCTATTAAACGCCAAAAACATATAAAGCTTTTATTTTTCTTGTCGATTTTGAATAACATTACTACTTCGACTAATTGTTAGATTTTGGGAAAGTAGTTTTTTTTGAAATAGCATTTGAAAAGATTATATAAATATTTCTTAACGTTATTTTAATAGGCTTTCAAAAGTTTAATTGTAATCCTATCAACTTTTGGCGAAATATTTAAAACCTCGATAGTATTCCGTTTTATCTCCTCGAAGGATACAATAGTATTCCAAAGGAAAGTAAAAATATAACTTTCTAATATCGAATTCGCATTTAGATTGTTAATATTATCATATTTATATAATACTTTGTTTAATAAAATCTATACTTTCTCTTTTATACTTTTAATCGATTAATCGTTGATTATAAACAATGAAGCTTTAAAAAAA
The DNA here is from genome assembly GCA_002162555.1 of Monilinia aucupariae. Classification (NCBI taxonomy): domain Eukaryota; kingdom Fungi; phylum Ascomycota; class Leotiomycetes; order Helotiales; family Sclerotiniaceae; genus Monilinia; species Monilinia aucupariae. The sequence continues at coordinate 493,683 of NGKF01000003.1, forward strand.
AAAGCCGCTTTATATCAATCTACTATCTTATATAGGTTTACGTTATCCAATACATTATTAATTATTCTTCTTTAATATTCTTTTTTTGTTTTGCGCATTGCAGTAAACATTTGTTTCTTATCCTCAAAAGTTTTATCAAAATGTTTATATAAATTATATACCGTTGCACTTTTATTGATTCATCAAAGCGTTGATTATACTCAATTGTTTGCCGATCGCTTTACGGTTTGTATCAATCGTTGAAATAGATTAATAAGCTATTTCGCAATTGTTTCCAATTCGATATCCATAATAATATTTCCGATTTTTAGCAACCAATATGCTTCGCTTTCCATTAAACTAGCAAACGTATATAAATCGCTTTCGATAACCCTATATCCAATATATTTGCTAAAGACTATATTTTGCTTTGGAATAATAATAATTTGCGTATAATGATCCAATCTATAATCCATATCCCGGTGTATTATTGTTTTTGCAAAAGATATATTAAAAAAAGTAAAATCAATTATATACCCTGCGCGATGAGTAAATATTTTTACCTTGCTAATAAAATCTATATTAGTATTTTGTAACCAATTAGCAAGCAAAGCTCTTTAAATAGCCAATAACACCCTTGGTTTATAAGTATTATATTTCGCGTTGAAATCCCCTTCGACTAATATACAAAGCGTCAAAGTAATACCCATTATGTAATATATTATTGTTATAGTATTAGACTCGCGATAAATATTAACTATATGATAACTGTTTATTTCAAACTATACTATATCTTTATAATGTTTATCATATCGTTGTTGTACTTGTATCGCAACTCTTCGCCGTATATACGATATAATCCTTAATCGCTCGGCTTCCCTTTCGATTATTCCCTTCGATTCCTACGAATTGTAAAGAGCATAGTATTCGTATATCGAATGATTCTATATCTTAATACTCGATAAGCTTCAGAGTTCTTGGATACAAATTATATCCGCTTCGCTTTCGTAAACGAGTTAAAGCAAAACACTATATACCTTCGCTCCCTTTCCCATATTCGCTTATATTACCGTTATACATAGAATCGAATTATCTTCGCAATCTTCGTTGTTACGCTAATCCAGACCTCTATTTATTAGAAGAATCGATAACTTTAATCAATTGCATAATCATTATAGTATTATTGTCATCGATATTTATTATATTCTTAATGCAAACCCTGTATACATTGTTTCGTAACAAAAACCTCAAATTCATTTGACTCAAAATTGCTTTAAAATGTTTCGATATTTTATTTTGCAATATTGCTATATTTGTTGCATATTTGGCGTTATTGTTTGTTTCCTTCGAAATCGTTAGTATCTAAATCTCAATATGAATAAACGCTGGAGTTTAAACAACGTTCAATTATATAAAGCTTTGCATACTTTGAAACATTTGAAAATTCTAAGCCTTTGTTTAAAATATACATACTATTCGCACAATACTCGTAGCTATTTTTAAGACATACACTTTTTGAATCGCTTAATTGTTTCTACGAATTAGTTCCATTTAAGCTTTAGTTAAGTTATATTGTAGCTTATCTCCGATTATACTGCAAAACGCCAACGAATAGCCTTTATATTCTATTGGAAACGGACTATAATATTTGTTATATTTTGTAAACGCTAAGTATAGCTTATACATTAATCTTTAATACTTAGCTTTTGTAATACTATAATTATTATATTGTATAGGTTTTATACAACAATAGATATTACAATAAGTTTAATAACCTTATTTGTAAAGCTTTACTTGGCTACAAAGGAATAAAAAAGTAGAAAAAAAAGTAGTTTCAAATAAACGAAAAGAAGTAATTGAAGTAATAAAACTAATTATTTAAACGTTTTTCGCACCATTTCCAAAACTTTTGAAATATCTAACCAAAGTAATACCGGTTTGGATCCGGGTCTTTCTTTTTATTATCTCTTTAATGATTTCAATCCGTTCATCAATCACATTGAACAAAATGTTTAGTATCAAACGTATACAATAGCTATACCATATCTCTAAAAGATTGAAACGTATAGCTTTAATAATTTTACAAATCTTTAATTTGTAAATATCCTTTATTAAAACGTTCTTTATCTTCAGGGATTTAAAGTATAGTATTTAGCCCGATTTGCATTCTACCATCTCCAAGATGTCTCCGTTCTTGATACCCGGGATAACCTTAACTAGATTCTCCCGAATTAAAAAAAAGCTATCGCAACATAAGCCCACAAAAAAAGCATATCTAGCAAAAATGCATTTATCCATTTTTGTTATTTTAGCAACGTTTTTCTTTATAAAATTTGCTTTAAAAATTTCGTTTTAAAAAATAGTTGGGGGTTTATCAACTCTAAAAGTTTTAATGATTCCTGTTTAAATTATAAAAAACAAAATTATTATTGTATTTTTCTTTACTTTAAGGATTTTAAAACTTTTTTTACTTTTAAAAGTTATACCCGTTGTAAAAATATCCATTACACATTTCAAAATCGCTTCTTAGATTAGCAAAATAATATATATCTTTTTTTAAATAAAAGTTTTAACAATCCCTTTTAAAAAGTTAACAAATATATTTATAAATTTGCAGTGGATTGCCGTTTGTTATTCAACCTCCTATAAAAGCCCATTAACTCTTTAAAGAACCATTAATTTTTCCAATCCCCGAAATACAACAAAAAAGAAAAGTATAGATCTCATCCTTGTTTTAATTTAATATTAAAAAAGGATAAACAAAGAAGGGTTGCGTTATTGTGTATAATCGCTATCGACCATCCGTATCGCTTTTGTAAGCGTAATAGGGCTCATTTCCGTTATTCGGACTCGAAAAGCGCGTTTTGTATGCTTTTCGCAAACATCAAAATTTTGCGGAGTTTGTAAAGTATCGTCGTGCATATTTATCGGTAGTGAAATGTATCGCGTCGTCGTTGTTTTATGCAAAATGTAACGGCTGTTGTTCTTGATATTTTTCTTTATAAACGATATTTGATAATGCTACGATAAAAGAAGTAAAGAATATACTGAAACGTTATCAACGAATAGATTGAAATCATCAAAAAGATAATAAAGAAAAAAGCCTAGATTTAAACCGATATTATTTTAATCAAATGCTTCAAAAGCTTTAAAAACAACGTAAAAAACGTTTAGATAGTTAGTTTTATTACCCCAATCGTTTTTTTTCGTTTATTTGGAATTACCCTCTTTTTTATTTTTTTATTTCCTCTATAATCAAATGAAGTTTTATAAACAAAGCTATCAAACTTATTACAATATCTATCGTTATATAAAACCTATGCGATGCAATAATTATAATATTGCAAAAGCTAAGCATTAAGGATTGATATACAAACTATGCTTAACGTTTGCGAAATGTAATGGATATTACAATCCGTTTCCAACAAAATACAAAAATTGTTTGCTAACGTTTCGCAATACAATTGGAGATAAACTATAATGCAATTTAATTAAAGCTTAAATAGAATTGATCCGCAAAAACAACCGAACGGTTCAAAAAGTATGCGCTTTAAGAATAGTTATAAACATTGTACAAACAATATGTATATTTTAAATAAAAGCTTAAAACTTTTAAACGTTCCAAAATATACAAAGCTTTATACAATTAAACATTATCTAAACTTTAACATTTATCCGCATTGAGATTTAGATATTAACGATTTTAAAGAAAGCAAATAATAATGTTAAATATGCAATAGATACAATGATATTGCAAAATAAAGCATCAAAACGCTTTAAGGCAACTTTGGGTTAAATGAATTTAAAGCTTTTATTATAAAACAATATACGCAAAGTTTATATTAAAAATGCGATGAATATTGACAATAATAAGGCCGCAATGACTATGCAATTAATTAAAGCTATTGATCCCATTAATAAGTAAAGGCCTGGATTAATGCAACAATAAAGATCACAAAGATAATCTAATCTTATATATAACAATGGTATAAGCAAACGTAGGAAAAAAAGCGGGGGTATATAATATTCTGCTTCAATTCGTTTACAAAAACGAAACGAATATAATCTGTATTTAAAAACCTTAGAGTTTATTGAGCATTAAGATATAGAATCACCCGGTATACAAATACTATGCCTTTTATAATTTATAGAAATCGAAGAGGGTAGTTGAAAAGGAAGTTAAGCGATTAAGGATTATATTATATATATAACAAAAGGCCGCGATACAAACGCAACAATAATATAAAGAACATTGTAAGGATATAGTATAGTTTGAAGTAAATGGTTATTATATAGTTAATATCTATTGTAAGCTTAATACTACAGCAATAATACATTATACAATAGGTATTACCTTAACGCATTGTATATTAGTTGAAAGGAATTTCAATGCGAAATATAATATTTACAAATCAAAAGTATTATCGACTACTCAAAAAGCTTTGCTTACTAATTAGTTATAAAATACTAATATAGATTTTATTAGCAAAGTGAAGATACTTACCCATTGTATAAAACATATAATTGATTTTACCTTTTCTAATATATTTTTTGCAAAAACGGTAATACATCGGAATATGAATTGCAGATCGGATTATTACATATAAATTACTACTATTCCAAAGCAAAGTATAATATTTAGCAAATACATTGGATATAAAGTTATCGAAAACAATTTATATACGTTTATTAGTTTTATGGAAAGCGGAGTATATTGGTTGCCAAAAATTGAAAATATTGCTACAAATATTGAATTGGAAATAGTTGCGAAATGGTTTATTAATCTATTTTAATAATCGATACAAATTGCAAAACAACCAATAAGTAATCGAGCATAATCAACGCTTTGATAAATCAACAAGAATGTAACGATATACAATTTATATAAACGTTTTAATAAAACTTTTAAGGATAAGAAACAAATGTTTATTGCAATGCGCAAAGCGAAAAAAGAGTATTGAAGAAGGATAATCAACAATGTATCGGATAATATAGATCTATATAAAATAGTAGATTGGTATAAAGCAACTTTTTTCTTTAAAGCTTTGTTGTTTATAATCGACAATCAATCGATCGAAAGTATAAAAAAAAAGTATAAGTTTTACTAAACAAAGTATTATACAAATACAATAATATTAACGATCTAAAAGCAGATCCGATATTAGAAAATTATATCTCTATTCTCTCTTGGAATACTATCGTATTCTTTAAGAAAATAAAACAGAATATTATTGGGGTTTCAAATACTTCGCTAAAAGTTGATAAGATTACAATTAAACTTTTGAAAGTTTGCTAGAATAATATTAAAGAATATTTATATAATCTTTTCGAATACTATTTTAAAAAGAGTTACTTTCTCAAAGTCTAGTAATTAATTAAAGTAATAATACTATCCAAAATTAGTAAGAAAGATAAAAGTTTTGTACACTTTTGGCGTTCAATAGCCCTATTATCCTATATAAACAAAAGCTTAAAACAAACTATTACAAAATGAATAGCGTAAATATTGTTAATACATAGCATATTGAGCCTTTAGCACTATAAGGCTTTACTTAAACAATCAATTATAGATCTGGTTATAATATTTGTATACAATATGGAATACGCTTTTACTAAAAAACAAAAGGTTATATTGATTACAATGGATATTCAAGGTATATTCGATGTATTACTACTTTAGCGATTACTAAAAAGAATGCAAAATCAAAATTAATCTATAACTTTTCTGAAATTGATTCGATCGTTTTTACAAGATCGCAAAGTAATGGTTAAGTTAAAGAATGTATATACGAATAAATCGCAAGTATAATATAGTATCTTTTAAAGCTCGCCTTTATCTCCAATACTTTATATGCTTTATTTAACGGAACTCTTGAATTAAAATCAAACTTTTCGTTTTAGGTATATGAACAATATTGCGCTTTACAGAGTGAGCAACACATTAAAAAAGAATACTATAACAATTACGCAAAATATACAAAAAATCGAAATATAAGAATAAACTAATAAAATCGCTTTTACGCCAAAAAAGTTAAAAATGATATATTTCACTTGTAAATGCCATATACACGCTTCAAAAGTTATTATCTCCCTTATATTAATTATACGGTCTATAATAAACGCATCGAACAATACAAAACAATCAATGTTGAAATGGCTAAAAGTATAGCTCGATTACAAGTTTATGTTCAAAAAGTATATTGCGGAACGAATGGAAAAGGTATGGAAAATGGCGTTATATATCAAGTACTTTGCCAATATACAATATAAGCTCTTTGCAACTTCCCTACAAAAAGCTACTATTATATACGTTTTGCTTTTATTATTATACAGAGCGAAAGCGTAGTATTCGAGACGAACGAGATTAAACGTAGATGGCGGTTATTTGCGAAGCATTATAGTAAATATTTATATAAGGTTACGTATAGCGAAAACGAACAAAGTAATCAATATAGCAATAAAGAGCGTATTACCAATTTGGAGAATTACACTTATAATGGCTGGTCTATACAACGCAGGCCTTTCGTTTTGCAAAATAGTTCTAGAATATATTCATATCAATATAGCTTTTCGATTTAAAAAACTGAATGTACATTATTCGCTTACTATACGCTTAATTGTATTAAAGTATTGCATGCAATATAGTACAAAACTACGAACAACGGATTAACTATTTTCAAAAGCGTTTTATTCAATTCTTTTCCTTTTACACTATACCTTTAAATATAGAACAAATTTTACAAAAAGAATAAACAAAAAAACAATAACGAAAAGTTTTGTTGATTAATAGAACGCTTTACCTTTTAATGCAATTATTATCTTTTCCAATAAATCCAAATCGTATAATAACATAAACAAGCATATAGACTATAATTACGCAATCTATCAAAAACAAGATTTCGTTGTTATTAATAAAGACGCAATTAATACATTTTTGTATATCTTTAATACAAAAGCAATAAACGTTTTGAAAAGGTTACAAAAAGCATTAATATTGTTAATTACTATAGATACACAAAGATAACTTTGTATCGATAACACTTCGATAATATAATGTAAATATACGAATACTTTGAATACTTTACAATAAGCGTTTCTAAAAAGCTATAGATTTATCGATTAGTATACAGTTAAGATATAATAATCCCCTGAGTACTAAAGGATTATCGATAACAAAGCAACAAATAGATTAACAAATATAAACGCGAAAAGCGATATAGTAGATCTAAAGTTTATTGCACAATTAACGATTAATAGAATTAATTCAATAGTATAAAGTTTAATCCGCAATGTAACAAACGATTGATAAAACAAAAACAAACTTACGCTAACAAAAGAATATTGCAAATGGCAATTGGATTATACATTTAAAAAGTTTATAAAGTTTAGATTTGCTAAATTAATATTGTACAAACTATTGGCATTGTAATCTAAGCACAACAACTTTAAAGTTTATTATAAACGTTTTAAATACAAAGATACAAAAACCTATTGTTTATATAATAAAGCCAAAACTTTTAAACATTTCGTTTTTTGCAAAATCTTTATTAAAAGGTTTTATTTATAGTTGTTTAAACTTATCTATTCATCAACAACCGCTTAGGAAGGATATAACTATATATAACAACTTTTCGCTTTTCTAAAAGAATTCAAGCGTTTTGTTGTAATAATATAATACTTTATGTTTTGCAATTGAAAGCTTAATAATACTCCGGATAATATTCAATATAACGTTTTATCTGATCTTTTCTTTACCCCCTTTCTCTTCTTTTCATTTTTTGCTTTATTTCGAAACTTAATTTAAAGCGCGATTTATAAAGCGTAGTATAATACTTTATACGACAATATAAAGATTGCAATTTAATATAACAATTACTTTTTTAGCGTTCTTTATCAATACGATTACTATATAACTTGATATTTATTCTTTTTAAGTATAATAAACAAAGACTAACCCTTTTAATATAAAACGTTTTTTCAAACGATGAAAAAAGGTTGTTTAACAAAGCTAAAGTTGTAAAAGATTATTGAAAGAAAGCGGTCTTAATACTTCAATTTAACAACGTTGTACGATACATACCTAAATGATAAGCTTCTAAGCCTACGACCTATTAATGTATCACCCATCTCTAGTACCCTTCGGGAGGTTAAGAGCCTAGTTAGCTTATATAAACGTTAAACATAATAAATAAATAAATAAATAGACCTATAACTACCAGTATACTATAATATCAAAGATTATTATATTATAGATCTATGATATTATAAATCATTATATTGTAGATCTTTAAGATCTCAAAATCAAATGATGATTATATGGAATTACATGAATATAAATATATTAGGAATAAAAGAATCCTATATTTAAAGAGACAAACAATAATACAATCATTATTTTATATTTATATTTTTATCCTTTTTCGATATCACTTTATTATATATTCATAACTATCCTTTGTAATAATTATAAGCCCGGTTTGTACTCGAAATTTTTGCAACAATTACAATTCGAATATCGATATTATACAATTTCTTTTTTCTCTTTAATCCTTAATTATTTTTTATTATATTTCTATTATCCTTAATCATTCTCTTTATTATATCAAAAATCACTTTAAACAATTAAGCGGATTGATCCCTTTGGTATTTATCTCTTAAAAACGTTAGTTGTTTTAGGTATATTTGGAATAGTATAAACTTAGATTCCCTCGATTCTTCTAATCCCCTATTTTGTGATTGGTTGAGTATAGAACCATTTTAAGCTTTTAATATGTATTATATAATTTTTGAAAAAGATTGTAAATATTAATATAAATATACAATGGATTTGAAAGCCTATAATCGATATACTAATCTTAACATCGAAATAGATAGAGTACCTAAATCCGAGTTTTTTACGGATCCTATTCTTGCAACAATCAAAGATTTTTTATCGATTTATTTGTTTATAAAGAAAATCTATAGGATTTAGAAAAGTAAATACAACCAAAATCATGGCAATTTCCGCTATATATTCGATTGGATTATATCAATTATCGATTTATTCTATGTTTTGGAAATCTTCTAGAAAATTATACAAAACTGGATTTTGAAACAAATTATTGTTTAGTTACAAATAAAGATTACTTTTATCGATTTAACAATTTTAAAGATTATTCAAACTAAGTATATCGATTATTTAAACAATATTTGTATTAGTAAAATAGATCCAATAAAATGGTATAAAAAATGAGAATCTTTTTATATTCAAGCTTTAGCCTATAATCTTTTAAAAATTCAAAAAATCTATAGATATAAATAGTTTTTGGAATTACTAAGCAAACTTGTATTTAATTAATTGGAATAATAATTAATTATTTTGAATACCGAAGATAAGAAAGGATATTATATTATTACTCTAAAACAATATGGTAGTTTTTTTGCTGATTATATAGATTGTATAATCTGTAACCCTTTACCAAAAAAATCCTTCTCTACTTTTGGATTTGCATTTCAATAAGCTACCGGATCTAAAAAAGCCAAAAACGCTATTTAGCATTGTTTTTGTAAAGAAAATCAATCGATTGATCCAAGCTATCGTTATAAGCCAGATAAATACTATATAATTGAATTAGCCTTTACTAGTAAATACATTGAACAGCCCATTTGGATTATTAATGAAAAACAAGTTAAAGAGATCAATAAACGTATCAAAAACAAAAAATATAATAATCTTCGAAGCGTTCTATCCAAAAAGGGATGGCTTTTTATTATTTAGGCTAATCAACTTTATAGATCTTTACAAAGAAAAGATCTTCATAATATTATTTTTTGTATTATCAATTTGAATAAATGTATTAGCGCTTTTTCGATTTCTATAATTACTTCTATATATATATTAGCAAACTGCATTTTGTTAGATAATTATAGTGTTATATATATTGTTAACAATGCAAGCTTTTTGATAAACGGAAAATACATTCTTAGCGATATTTTGAATTATATCGAGGCAGGATCATTAAGTTTGCTAATGGTTGATTGTGGCGAAAGGATAATTAAAGAAATTTTACTAGATAATATGAATTTTACATTAACTAATGTTACGTTTGTTCTTGGTTTTTATACTAATCTCATATCCAAAACCTTATTTTGTAACAAAAATACTTGGTTTGATGGATTTGATGTTATTGTTAGGATTGGCGATTGGGATAACAATACTATTATCGCTTAATGTATTAGAAAGTATAACTTTGTTTTTTTAGAATATAATATTCGTTTCAATTATTTTGATAAATCTAATCTTTCTATAAGTATAAATATTATAATGCTTACCAAAAACCAAAAGATCAATAAACATTTTTTTCGAATATGCGAAAAAATAAAACCTCGATTAGAATCAAACGATTTGTAATATGAAAGATCAAAACATTTTGGCAAAGAAGTATTGGAATACTTAATTAGGATAATTAGAGGAGTATAGATCAAAAAAATCACTTGAGTAAAATGCGTTGATTGTTTATATATATACGCTAAATAGATTGTTTTATGCTTATCTAATGATTATTAATCATCTAAACCTTTTTATAAGGTTCAATAGGATTTGTTCGATTTTTCTTATGCTTATAATGAAATGTTATAGTTACTAGTAATTAAAAACATATACAATAAAAAAAATTTTATTTTTACGTTGATTCAAAAGATGTATAACAAAGTTTCTAAAGTTTTAAAGAATTTTGTTGTATAGATCTATCGCAAATATAGTCTTTATATTGTAATGATTAAGCAAAACAATGATATATTTGTAATAAAGATCAAAAGTAATATTGCGTTTAAGAAATAGATCTTCGAAAAGGATATAAAACTTGAACTCTTCTCTTCCTTTACATATAAACCTAACAAAAGAGCAGAACGCGCAAGATAAGAAATCATTATTAAACAAATTAAAATACACATTTCAATTGGATTGCCGGATAAAATATAGGTAGAAACTGTTTTTGCTACTATATACTTATATAACATTAGTCTATTAAAAGTAAAGAGTTGAAAATGCTTTAACAAAATAATTGATTCCTGGTTTAAGCAATACTATAGGTGGTACTTACTATTGCTATTACAAAAAATCATTAACAATCTTCGTTCTAATTGAAATGCGATATATAAGTATAATTATCGCATATATTTTTTGAATAAAGAAAAAAAAGCTGGGATTAAGGTAAAATGGTATAAAACTAATTCGCAAGTATATATTAGATATTTGGTTGAATATATTCTTACTATAGTAATCTTTCGTATTTGGATCCCTATATTCGATAAAGTTATTATTATACAAAATATCAAATTTGATAAAAGATTTGTTTATAAAAACGATCTTTGTAGCAAAACTATTAATACTATACTAATCCAAATGATTAAGGATTTGATCGTTGAACTGGATATTCAACAAATGGAATTGCTGAATGGTATCATTTTAAAGAACGTGGATAATAAACTTACCGAAGGATTTGTATAAAAAAAGCTTGAAACCGCGCGTACTTTTGATTTTAATTATAAACACTTTAAATCTTCGATTTCGAAGATAATTAAAGATTAAAAGGATTAAAAGAATCTAGTGACAAAATCCTCGCTATTTACTTTAATTCATGATAATGAGTATAGCATTTTGTTAGATCCCGATACAATTATAAAAATTAACGAATCAACGCCGGTTTCTAGTAAACCAAAATCCTTGTTAACTATACTTATAGCGAAGGATAAAAGTCTACTCGAAATAATTAATTTACGAAAAGCTTATATAAACTTTGATTATAAAGAATCAGCAACTTCACTAAGACTATTAATACTAATGTTAAATAGTATTTTTGAGAATGATAAATCGAATGATTATTCGATTTTTAATAACAAAGAGGGAAATATAATGTTGTTTTTTATAAAAAAAAATATATTTAAAAGATCTTTTTCGCCATTTATATTTAATAAAACTACTAAACGATTATATACTATAAGACTGCAGAATGACTCCGACCATTCGGACCTAACACCCTCACGTAACCTCGCCTCTCATAAGGAGTATTTATACTCCTCTCACTCTATATCTTAAATCACTATGTTATATTTTGTTTACTAAGTTTTATCTTTTTTATCACCCCCTTTTTTGATTATGCATATATCCATTATAACCTAAACTATCCATTCTAATTGTTTTTCCCTTCTCCATCGTCTATAACCAATCTAGCTAACCCTAGCCCCTACTCCCTTTTTGTTGTATTGCTTTTTCCCAAAAAACCATTCTTTTTGTTGTTTTTGATTATTGTTTCCACCCTTCACTTTCTTTCCTTTTACATTGATAATTTACATAGAAATAAAGGTTTATTCAAAATTAGTTATTTATAAAAGCAATATGCAACTTTGAGTTCCTTTTGGTATACCGGAATACTTTGTAGAAAATTCAAAGTATCGGAAAAGTTGACAAAGAAACTACGAACAACGATAATATGGAATTGTATCCTTCGATAAGGATAAAAAGAGAACAAAGATAATAAAATGGATTATACCTCGAAGAAAAGGAATTCAAATTGTAGACAATTGTATTTTTATCCAATATTAACCATTTAAATATAACAACGATAAAGATAAGATTTGACAACGCTTATATTACAAATCGAATAACAATGCGAAATGATTGTAGGATTAACAATTATTACCAAAAGCAATAGTTTTCTTTATTCAATAACTTGGTTTATAAATTGTATATTAAATCTACTTTATAGTTTACAACCCAAAAAATTCAATATACGCTATCTATATAATCTTTGTTGTTAATGTTGAAAAGCTTTTAAATAGCTTTGCACTTTTAAATTTGTTATTTAAAAGTCAAATTGGAGAAGAAAAAGTACAATCTACTGGAACTTTAAATAACCATTAAATCGATTTGGTTGTGTTTTGATTTGATTGAGTATTTGTGATTAGAATGTTAAGGATTAGTATATAAAGTAAATGGACTTTGTGGAACAATAAGCAACAATAAATTTCGGCGTAATCATAAAAATTTTATTTTAGGTTTGGGTATGGTAAATATCAAGCTTTTGGAAAGGATTTAAGCATATTTTGATTATTTATCTAATTAATTTAATATTGTTTTAATTGATTTGTATAAACCAAATTGTAATCAATATATTACATTTCAATGTTGATAAATATATACAACAATACTTTGCAAATTCGTAAAGTATCAATACCAAAATGAACAAGGATTCTATCGTTATCAAAATCCTTCATTTATTACCAAAAATTTGTTTTTCTTTTGTTTATATTATTCTTATCACTTCTTTATTATTTTATTTATATTATCGAAAAATTTATATTTCAATTACATTACATTTACACCTTATACAATTCAATTGTTCAAATTACAATACTTCGTTGATTAACTATATCTTTCAAACCTATCAATGGTTTCAACACACTTGCGTTCGATATAATGGTTTTCAAAGATTCTAAAATCGAAAAGATTAATGGGTTTATCAATAGCAAACAATTTGGCCTTTTTGGCAAATCGAAGTTTTATAAAAGTAAACGTTATAATACCAAAAGTAAGCAATTTGCAAAAACAAAGTTTAAAGTTATTGTTCTTTCTAAAATCAAATCCGATTCTAAAAAAGATTTTAAACAAAATGAGGATGCTTTTATGCTTAATAAGAATGATGTTAAAGAATTTATCGAAGCTTTTGTAAAGTTTAACAAAAGAAATCTACTATTTGCAAAGAAGGAAGAAATGCTATGGTTCGATAGTACTAATACAATAAAGTAGTGTAAGGCTATAAAGGATCTCAAGCAAAAGTACAATATAACTAAGGAAAAGTTTCGTTATCGAATTCTTAAGCAAATAGAGTATAATTTTCGATTTGATATAAAGGTTATAAATGAATACAAATCATTTGGTTGGAATTGGAAAAAGATCTTTAAGCTTATATTTCTAATGGAGTATATTGCATAAAACACCTTTCAATTAAAGTACAACCAAAACTATTTGTAAGCTTTAACGTTTAAATATAATGCAAAGGAAAAGTATAACCTCAAAGATATATTAATTTATGGCCGAAACTACAATTTTATTGCAATTTGGTTTATGGCGAAAAAGAAGATTATTATTAAAATCGTTGCTTTTTTGTTCTTAAAAAGCTTAAACATTCGATTAAGATTAAAATTCGTCGATAAAACTGGTAGTTTATTAAAGGAATGTTACATTTTGATTTGGGTTTTGATTTATATGGTCTATATAAAGTATACAAATCTGTTAAACCACAACAAAGATTTTGAAGAGAAAGCTTGGTTGAGGAAAATTGATGTTGAGATAGTTGATATTATTATAAAGGTTGTAGAAAAACCTAAAAAGAAAAAGTCTACATTTTCCAAGGATTATAATAACGAGATAAGTTTGCTAGCTAAAACATTCGAGATGTTCATTGCCAAAAATATTGTATCTCCAATCAAACCTGTTATTATAGAAAAATCTATAGCTTTTTCCAGCTTTGTTAAGGTTTTTAATAGTAATGAAACAATGGAGGTTAATACAGTTTACAACAAATCTTGCTTTTATTGTCAGAATGTGTAATTTGAAAATAAAAGCTATACTATAAAGAAAGATTGTCTGGTTTTTAAAGAGCATTGTATGAAAGGATAGATCACTTTCGATAGATTCGGTGTTATATATTGAAAGAAAAATCAATATTAAGCAAAACTATTTCAGATTTTTCATAATAAGAATATGGGTTCTTTGGCACGTTTTGTATCGGCCAATGTAAAGATAAATGAGTAGAACAAAGAGGACAACTCAAATTCAAAGTTGGTTAAATATATTAATATTATTGAAATCGTTGATAATGATATTCATTTCTTTAACAATATTAATTCGATTTTATCCTTTATTTTTCGTTTAAATAGCTTTATTTTGGAATATATTAACGTTATTATTTAGTTTAAATTTGCTATACCGCAATTTGAACAATACATCAGCAAAAACAAGGCAAAAAAGGTTATTTCCATTTTAAAGCGAAAACCCGAAGATATAGTCTCGAAATTTGCTACTTTTATCTTTACGAAAGCTTAAACAATTAGATCTTTTGCATTTAATACTTCAGATTCTACAATAAGTGATACACTTCCAAATAGTTAAAACTCTGCAAGAATGGATCCGCTAATCGTTATTAAAAAAATTATCTTTAAAAAGCCAAGAAGAAAATTTATCCCTTCGGTTATAACCAATGGTTATGGCATAATTAAACAAACTAAATATTTGGTTTTTGAGATTGAAATTCCCATTCTTATCGACTTCCTGCTCAAAACAATACCAGAATTTTGGAAGAGATGATTAATTAAGATTAATAATCTATTAAAACCCGAAGTATTAATATTAAAGCTTTTCAAAATTGTTAATAATATATTATCTACTACCTTGGAATTCTATATTACTATAACTCAAAACCGAAAGTTTATTGAAGTACAAGTTAATTATTGTAATATGTTTGAATATAACCCTTTAGTACAAATAAATACAGTTTTTATTGCTTTGTTAAACTATTAAAGGAAGATATACAATCAGATTGTATACATTTCGAAGACGGATCGAAATCGTGAAAAGTTACCGGTAATCAAAATTCTATTGAATGATCAAAATCCAATCGAAGCTATTCCCGATAGTGGCTTTATTATCAATATGATGAATAATAAACTGTATATAGCTTTAAATCTTTCAATGAGCCTGGTA
Source organism: Monilinia aucupariae (assembly GCA_002162555.1). Lineage (NCBI taxonomy): Eukaryota > Fungi > Ascomycota > Leotiomycetes > Helotiales > Sclerotiniaceae > Monilinia > Monilinia aucupariae. The sequence goes on from NGKF01000003.1 coordinate 509,404, forward strand.
AATATGAGTGTTATTGGTATAGATACAATTGAATCGAAATTTATAAGCATCTATAGAAATATCAAAGTCTTTTTCAATGGAATCATAAATATGATCAACATCTACATGATGAAAAATGTTTGAAACAAATTTTTATTAGGTATACTATAATTTATTGTTAACGAAATCATATTTAATTATCAGTACGATTTATAATACATTGCGATTACTAATAACAATAGTGAATATTATACAAATGTTTGATGTGGCGGTTAAACGTTGTAAGTAGCTTACGATAAACATTTCTCCGATATTAGTAAGGAAAATTAGATTCCGGTATATCTAGCGGGCAATGTATTGGTAATCTTGTATTAAATCCCTTTCAAAAAGTAGAACTTTTGGAGAAACAGATAGTATTTAACAAATGTTACAAGTTGTTAAGCTCAAAACTTTGTAAATAGTTGGAAAAAGTGTTGATCTATTTGAAACTAATCGAAAATTGTATTTTATTTTCAAATCCGCGAAATTTATACATTAATAAACCAGAATATATTGGACATTTGGTTGCTTTTGAAAACGATGATAAACCTATTTATAAATATCATCGAGTTATTGTACAATTTGTATATCCAATGATTAAAACATTGATAAAGGATTTCCAAAAAAATCTTCCATTTCTTGTTAATACTTTGTATAAGAACAAGGTTAATAAGGTTCGATTATTCAATGTTCCTATGAATATAGATAGAGAAAATCCCGGAGGATTGGCAGATTGGTTTAAACATTATAAAAAAATGTTTCTTTGTTAAAAACCTATTAGCAAATAGAAAAAGTATTTAATATTAAGATTCAATAATGAACCTAAAGGATATCGATTGATTTTTGAACGTATAAAAAAAATTAAATATAGAGATATACTTATCGAATAAAAAAAAGATCTATTACTATCGTATCTTTTAAATCGCGAAGGTGCTTTAACATTTGATTAAACTTATATTAGCAAAGTGTAATCTAAAATTATATTTCCCCAAAAGATTAATATAGTTTCGCATATAGTATAACAAGTAGTAGGTTTCTTGATTTCAAAAGCTTTAATATAAATAATCTTTAAAATGCTTTAAGACCACATTAATCAAAAAATATTCGAATATTGCAAAAGGCTATATAAGAACCTATAGTTTTTGGTTAAAAAAAAGATCTTTGGTATTTATAGAATCATTAATGCTATTGTTAAATTGAACAAAATTACAATCCGGGATGCTAATCTTCTATTTGATGCAGATACTTTCGTTAAAAATTTTGCGGGGTATATAATTGCTTTTTTGGTCGATTTCTTTTCTGGTTATAATTAAGTCCTTTTAGCAAAAGAGAATAGGGATATGATTACATTTCAAATTTCGTTTGGTTTGTTGCGATAAATAATTTTTTTGCAAGAAGCAATAAACTCGATGGTTTAGTTTTGTAAGATTGTTTTAAAGATTTTGAGCAATCTTTCGTTAACTATAGCATTGTCTTTCCTAGATGATATTGAAATCAAAAATTCATTAAATAATTACAATATAAAGAAAGTTAAAAATAAAGTTAAACGCTTCGTTTTCAAGTATATTTAATTTATTAACAAAACGTTTAAACAATTAAAAAAAGCAAATTGTTTAATTAAAGCTAAATTAGAATAATGTATAAATAAAATCTAGATTATTGATTATATCTATAGTATTGATAGACGAACTCTTGTAAATGCAAAAATCCAGAAGATCGTCGATTAGCTTATACTACTCAATAAGTATAATATTCGGATGTTTTTTGGAATCTATATTTTTTTTCGGATTTGGATAAAGAATTTCGCTAAGAAGGCAAATCCTTTGTATCGATTGTTAAAGAAAGGTACAAAGTTTATTTGAACAAAACTAAAGCAATTTGCTATGGATTTTTTAAAGTATACTTTAACCTACGTTTTTGCTCTTATACCTTTGCGATATAGTAATCCGAAAAAAATTAATGAAATTATCTACAATATTAACGCTAATCTTAAAGAATAAAGCGTTTATTTGGATCAAATGCTTAATGGAAAAAGAACAATAGTTTGTTTTGAAAATGGAATATAAAATATTGCTGAAAAGAATTACAATGCAATTAAAAAAGAATATTGTAGTATTTTGAAAGCTTTGTAAAAGTTTAAATTTGATTTTTATAATATACATTTTATTTTCGAGATTGATGTTAAAGTTTTGGTTGTATAACTCAATTGTACTGCTATTGATTTATCTGAAGCTTTGGTTACAAAATGGATTGTTTAGATTCGATTGTTCGATTTTGAAGTTAGATATATTAAAGAAGCATTATATACTATTGCCAACGGATTATCAAAACAGCCCCGAAATTCTTTTGACTTTTTTAAAGATAAAATAAATATTGATAATTAGATTGTTGAAGAGTTTAACAACATTGTAGCAATAAATGATTTGCAAAACTTTACAAATTTGCAAAATATTGCATTGCGCAACGAATACTCGAAAGATAATCGGAAAATCGCCTTCTATTTATCAACTTTACAAAAGTCAATAGGTATAACAATATCAAACTTTGAAAAGTTCAAAAAGAAAGTTTTGGGATTCAATATACGAGATAAATGTTTATTCAAGAATAAATCAAAGAATATGCTTTATTAACAAATCATCAACAACAAAAATGAACGTTTGAAATTGATTTTTTATTTGTATAATGTATATAGTTACAAAGAAATAAAAAGCACATTCAACAAAGTTCATTAACTATATCATTAAACAAATATATTTCAAAAAATTAAAGCGTTTGTTAAAGTTTATCCTAATTATTAATTTCGCAAATCAAATCTTAAAGAAAAGCCGTTATATTTAATTTGAGTTAACATATATTAAGCCAAATGCGGTTTAAATGTCATCTATATATCTACTAATAACGGCTATAAGTACTTAGTGGTTTTGCATGATAATCTTTTTAAATAAATTGAAACAAAGCCTTTACATACTATCAACTCGAAGAATGTTGCATTGTTTCTTTGGAATATTGTTTGTCAATATAGTATATTTGGAAAAGTTGTTGTAGATGGAAAGCTTGAAAACAAAGATTATATGGAATATTTTGCAGCAAAGTATAGAATTAATAAGGTTTAGATTTTAACATACAACTTGAAAACAAACAAAATAATAAAACGTAAACATTAATCATTGAAAAATGGTTTAGCTAAAGCAATAGAAAAGAAAGAAAAATGGCTTTAGTATTTGAACGCTATTTTGATGACTAATAGGATTATTATTTATAAATTTATCAACTTTATTTTTTTCTATATAATTTATAACCAACATCCTGTTTTACCAATCGAAACCAAATATTGCACATAAAAAGTTTTAAACTAAAATACTATAAAAACGAGATCTGATTTGTTGGTTATTTGTATACGCTAATTTGAAATAAAGAATAAGGATATTCAAAAAACTATATTATACAAAAAACGTTATCGATTTGATAGAAAAGAACGCTTTGATAAAGATTACAATATAACAGAAAAGAATATTAAACAAAACGATATGGTTCTGTACAATGATCCATTAAACAAAATCAATATATCAAAAAAACGGAAACTTGTATATCAATGGTTTAAATCTTATCGAGTGATAGAAGCAAATATAGATAAAAGCATTTACATTTTGAAAAAGCTGAATAAAACTTGTTTGTATAGAATTTATATAAACAACAAATTCAAAAAGTTTATTCAATGTAATAATATAATTGTTTCGATAAAGCTAAATAAAATTGAAAATAACAATTTGGAAATTGAAGATCTTTTGAAAACTTTAATTCTTTTGTTTAAGAAATTTATTAAACAAACATTGAAGAATATAGATTAATTAATAAACGATAATCCGATATCTGGAAGAAGTTAATTTCGCTAGTTTAATTTGATTATCGAGATCCTTTTTCGTAAATCAAAATCTATATAAACAAGATTTTGAACTTCTCGAATTTAATACAAAGCCTCAATCTTAAAGTTCAACTTTATCAAAAGTGTTAACTTATATTATTATCCGATAAGTTAACCAAATCTTCTATATTGTCATCCAATAGGTTGATCAAATCTTTGTTACTATCGTTTAATGGATTGGTCAAATCCTTCGAGGTTATTGTTCAAAGCTACTTGTAATCTATTACTTTATTTTAAATGAATAAGTCATTTATTATCAAAAACAATATCATTCATTGGTAAATAAAACAATTATCTTGTTGATAAAGTGATTTCCATTTCTTTTTATTTATATTAGATCATTTGTTTTCCTTTATTAATTATTTATATTACGCATTGTTTTTATTTAATTGTTTCTTTGTTATATTAATACTTTCTTTTCCCTTTCATTTCAATCTTTTTCTTCAATAACAATAACCTTTTTCATATACCATATCTCGATCTTTATATCCTTTTGTATCACCAACTTTACAATTCTTCAATTTTGATATTAATTTTTTTGCTTTCAAACAATTGTTTTTTTTATCAATCTATTAATTCTTTAGTTTCTTTTGTACTTATAAATCTCATTTTCTTTACAACGATTCTTTACGCTTTTATATTAGATCTTTTATATTCTTTTGCCCTTTAATATTATAATTTCTTATTTTTGTTATACCCTTTGTTTTTTATAATAGATAAACCAAAATCTTCGTTAATTAAAGAGATTAAACGCGATGAAGTTGATTAACGATTTGCAACCCCTTTAATTGTTGTTGAAGTATAGCATATGGAAAAATTCAATCACTTTTTGCAAATTCTGGAATGGTGTAAAAATCAACCTATTGAATTGCAATATAGCATATACACTTTTTTCAATTATTTTGTATTAACTCTACAATATAAATTTGAGAAAGTTATAAATAAATCGATAATCGATATAATCCGGGATAAGGTATGGTTTGCTATTGATATCTTTCAAAAAGATTATTTGAAGGATAATATAGTTATTATCAAAAAGATAAAGAATGTTTGATGCAAACGTAAAGGATACTTAAGCAATATTATAGATTATTGGATAAGATTTCTTATTGGTAAACTTTTGGCTTTATCGTTTATTTTCAAATGGGGTTCTTGGTTTGTTGAAGATCTATATACTATTGCTAGAACTTTTGGATTTAACGATATGATCGATAATGTTAATGGTGAACTGGTGCGTTGGTTGTTAGAAGTATAAAGATAAGGATATTATATTAATCAATAGATTATATTTTTTAAATTCAAAGAAATTGTTTTAGTTATATCGAAGAAAAAGGCTAAAATGGAATGGATTGATAAGGAAACCAAAAATTTGGGTTTTCTTTACAATAAGTATAATCTATTAAATATTAATAATGAACAATATTGATTAAAAACGCTTTCTCGATTTATACTTATATTCGAGATTGAGAATATAAATTTAAATGTTTTTATTAAGTTAACAAATTATAATATAATAATTTGGGAACATTTGGGTATTGATATTTCGGCTAAAAAAGTTGATCGCAAAATAAATTTAATAAACACTATAATAATTTATCATTGGACTTTTGTTAAACCTAACAATTATATTGTTAAATATTAAAAGATTGATGAGTATATTACTCTTAAAATATGCAAATATCCCCTTACAACCATTAATAACAATCTTATATAGTTTCAAATTTTGTTAAAAGGATATATTGCCAAACGAATCGGATGGCATTAAATAATTGAATTGATTATTTGTTATTCGCCAAATATATATTTATATTATGTTCAACAATTAACAAATGTTTTCGATTTGGAAACTGTTCGTTACAAAATGGAGGAGCTAAATAGCAAATTAACAGAAGTTTATACAAAGAAAAATATAATTAATAAGATATATATTTCTGAAAAGTTTTATAGTTAGTTTAAACTTTATGCTATTGCAAAAAAGGCTTGATATTAATAAACTTTTGGTTTGTTAACTTTTCAAAAGCTTTTTTTTGATGAAATAGATCCTTTTATACATTTGAATGTTCGCGGGGTGCCATTATTAATAAGATTTGCTTGGATCTTGGCTTCGATATTAAATATTCTTAATAATTCGATCAAAAATAACATTCAATCTTTGATTAAGATATACCAACATTATTATTACTGGAAGAAAAAGGATTATAACTTTTTATATACAGTTTATTTTTTTTTAATATAACAAATTGTATATACTAATTTGGCTTTTTGGCAAAAAACGATTTTTCAAAGATTTGATGAGGAGTATTGTTTATTAATAATTCTTTTCTTTATAATAGAATATATTTCAATTAGAAATTTTAGTTATTTGTTTGTATATAACAATGTTTTGGATATTTTTGGTTTAAAGAAAAAGCGTAGTTTATATGGTACAATTATATTCTTTGTTTTTCATAACGATTGTAAAGTTAAACATCAAATCTATTCCTTTTTTGTTTTAGCGGAGAAAACTAACACTTTTTGGTTAATTAAATTAATTAAAGCTTTCTTTAAAGCTTCGTTATTTGGTATTAGAGAATGATAATCATTATTATCCAAAATTAACTTTAAGGATTACAAGGCTATAAGAAAAAATGCGGAGTTGAATTGGAAAGTTATTATAAATCCAATAGATATATTAGCCCCAGGAACAATTATTAAGATTAATATAATTGTTATAAGCACTAAGCTTTTATATGCTTTTATGGTTTTTTATATAATTATGATGTATAACAATAACAATCAACCCTTACTTTTTCTTGAAAATGGTATGTTATATTCAGCGATATTTAAATTATATTATAATTTGATACTAATCTTTAATAAGAATATATTAAAAAAAAAGGAAGATTTGTAATATTTAATTTTCCGGTGAATATTTATATACTTTTTATGCATTTTATTGAATAAGCACTTATAGGAATTTTGTTTTGGAATAATATATTAATAAAGAAAAGCGTTTTGGAATTGTTGTAGAAATCGAAAGAGTAGTTTAACTTGTAATACAAAAAATTGAAGAAAAATACTTTGACTTTTTTTGTACAAACTTTTAAGGAAATAAAAAAACGGAAAAAGATATATAAAAAATATTTATTTTTTGATCGTTTAACAATAATTTATATATTAGAACTAAATATCGATTTTTTTATAAATAAAGAATTCATTGCTTTTTCCTATTTTACTCTCAATAATCAAGAGTTTGATTATTTGCGCTCCCTAAGCTTTAGTATTTATAATTCTCAAAACGGATTCTTTGAAGATAATGGAAATCTAGGATTTTCGAAGAAAAAATAATGTGTTAAAGAAAAGATTTTATTACGATAATCTATTCGTAAACCAAGACCGTTTTGTACATTGAAAGAATCGTTTACTACACAAAGTAAATAATTGTAATCAAAATGATGAATTCGAGATGTAGTGGATTTGCAAAGAGATACTTTGCGAATTTGTAAAGTTTAGCAGCTAGTATTGGAAAATATTGGATCGATAGATTTTGTTAAAGCATTTTGTTGATATAGTGGGATGGGTGTATTGATTTACTTATTGGCATACAGATTTGGTTAAGCTTGTTTTTATGGTTTTCTTTTGTTTTTTGTTTTTGGTTGATCAAAATCGATCAATAGATGGGGTAGGGAGGAATATGAAATTGTAGAATAACTTTAACCATTCGGACTTAACACTTTTACATGACCTCGCTTTTTATAAGGAGTATTTATACTCTTTTTACTTTGTATTTTAGATCATTATATTATGTTTTGTTTATTGAGTTTTATTTTTTTTACCATTTCTTTTCTTGATTATACATATGTCCATTATGATCTAAATTGTCCATTTTGATTATCCTTCCCTTCTCCGTCGTCCATGACCAATCTAGCTGACCCTAACCCCTACTCCCCTCTTGTTGTATTGCTCTCTCCCAGAAGGCCATTCTTTTTGTTGTTTTTGGTTGTTGTTTCCACCCCTCACCTTCTTCCCTTTTACAATACCCTGCAAATAAAGATTCTTAGGCCTAACATCAATACTAAAGAGTACACTAAATTCGATACGTTTAACAACGTTGATATAGTCCTCGATTATATAAAGCATCAAACAATAAACTATATCAAACGCTTAAATCGTTTATATCAATGAGTAAATGGTTACTACAAAACTAACATTTTTATTAATACTGTGATTGCTCAATTATACGGATTCAAAAATGAACTTTAACAATTAAATGATTTCTATAACACTTTCTAGCTTAATAAGCAAAAAGATAAACTAAATAAACAAAATGGTAAATTCATTATTATATATAACATAGTAATTGCTGCAATAAAATATAAACCGATAATTATGCTTTTGATTCAACCCAAAATTATGGATCTTCTACAAATACTAAAATCAATGGTATTATTATTATCGAAATTCTTTCATAATCTTAGAACTTATATATTTGAACATTGGTTCAAAATGAATTGTAACCGCAAAATTAAAGCATTATAGAATCAAAGCATTTGGTAAGAAATTGAAACAATATCGATTAAATCAAAGCCTATTCCATTTCAATAGATATTTACTTATAAAAATGATTAAAGCGATTATATTGATTATTGTAGATTACAACTAATAGTTAAAAAAGATCTTCAAGATATAGCAATAATCGAATCGATTTATACAATTATATTTGCTACGCGGTCCTTTCGTATAATGATGGCAATAATAGCAAAAAATAATCTTGAGACGAAGCAATATAATATTGTAAATGCCTTCGTTAATATATCTCGAGATTCCATTGGGAACTCAGTTATTATCATGCGATAGTATGATATAAGTTACGGTAGTGGGAATCGAGAGACAATACAAACGTATGGTTTAATAGTGTAGGTAGTGGGAACTAGATTTATATGATAGAGAAAAGCTTGATTGATTTGATCTCAAACTTTAATAGCTAAAGGTTTATATATAAATATGATATAAGGCAGTAATAATGCTTTGATAAAAGTATTACCTCGATAAAGGATATATAGCTTTTATTGTGATGGGGCTAGTATATTTAAATACAGATAAGTAAAAAAAGTAAGGAATGTGTTAGAAGTACAAGAATAATATTAGGGATAGTTATATTCTGTGATATACCCTTCAAAACGACGATAACGTTGTTGATCTGCAATATAACAAAAGAAATACATAAACAATAAAATCGCATCGTATAAATTATCGATATAGATGTTTGTTGTTGTATATATATGTTACTAATAACAACGCGTATAATCTCGGTTAACGATAGTTCAATGGCGTCAATAGCGAAGAGAGCAAAGAAATCGTTGTTTAACTATCAAATTAGATCGTTTTCGATAGCAATTATTGCTTAAGTAATAAGCGATGTTGTTTGTAAAGCGTAATATATTATAGGTTTAAAACAATAGATATTTGTGTTTTAAATTTGAAATTATATAATTTTTTTAATATAACCAAATATAGTTTTCCCATACAATTTGGCAGCGTATTCCTAGCATTTATTTCACTTTAGTTATATAAATAATTTCCGCAATATACGTTTTTTTCCCATTCGTCGATTAACCTTTTCTTTAAAGGGTTTTAGACTGTATAGATATTCTTTTTATAGAATATCTTTACCTTCTAATTCGATTTTGAAGGGGAGAGATACGCTGACAAATGGGATGGATTTATCGTTTGTACTCATTAATTACTCAACAATAGTTCTACTTCCCTCTTCCTTTAATATCCAAAAAAAAGAAAAAAAAGAAAAAAAGAAAAAAAAAGAAAAAGAAAATAAAAGCTTTTTATCTTCTAAAGTAACGCTAATTCGAAGGGAATCATCAATTAATGATAAAGGTAATGGTTATATATATTATTATCTTTAATATAATCTTTACCTAATACTTTCTAAAACCCTTTTTCTAAACGTCTTTGTTAATACATTATTATTAATGGCCTTTCCTTTGTTAGTAGTTACGATTGGTTTTGCAAAACACAATATATATAAATGTAAGGTAAATACTTTTAAACTTGTTAATTGCCCGGTATAATATTAATGTAATTTTAGCGTTCAATTAGATTTGGAGTAAAGGAAGAAATGAATCTGGACAATCTTATAGATCCTTTTGGTAATAACTATTAGGGTTGTTCACCCTCTCTTCAAAATGTTAGTTCTGGTGGAAATAAGAAGTTTATAAAAAGTAAAGCAAAAGGGGTTGCAAATCTTAGTATTTGTAATACTAAAAAAAAAAAGATGGAAATAATTGTAAAGGTAAAAAGGAAAAGAAAAAAAAAAGGAAAAGGAAAAGAAAAGGAAATAAAGGGAAAAGCGTTTAAATATAAAAAACCAAGAATAAAGAAAAAAAGAAATGTTATACTTTGCGTTTAATATATAAAATCGTTGATCGCAAAGTAAAGCGATAGTGTATACTATTGCAATACTAATTTAACTAATGTAAAATACTATAGATACTATAGTCATTTATTACGAAGGATAACTACGAATATATAATGAAGTGATATCAAGAAGGGATAAAGGTATAGGTATAAAACAGTAATTGTATTGTTATTTGTTCTCTATAATACAAGATCCATTCGTTCCTAATATATCTATATTTACATAATTCTACGTAATTATCATCTAACTTTAAGATCTTAAGAATCTATAGTATGATGATTTATGATATTATAGATCTACAATATAATGATCTTTAATATCATAATATACTAGTAGTTATAAATCTAGATGATCCTAAAAAAGACTAATATACTAATTAAGAAAATTCAATACTATATTAATATGATAACGCATAAAGCGTTTATACTAACTTTAGAAAACTTACTCAATTAGTAATATACTAAACTCTTGGCGCTTTGAAGCTTTCTAGCTCCGATTGATCGAAAAATAGGTAAAGTGCCTATACGCCTACTCTCGGAAAATCCAAGGCTTATATGAGATTACAATGTTCTACAAACACATGATTATTACATACCTTATACTCTTAGCGTGATACACCCTTTAAATTATGTGTATAATATATAATCTAATTACAAAACAAACAAAATAAATGAATCTATAATTATACGCTATTCGTATAATCCTTTGTTGATATAAACAAACAAACGGAAATTAATCTAATAATATATATACAATTTCCTTACAAATAATTGTATAAATAAATAATTTCATATAATTCCATAAATGCTTGGATCGTCGATTCCATAAACAATAACGATTATGGTTGAGAGCATTTATTATATGTTTGTTGTATTTGATCGTTTTGTAGCGTATTGTTGTTTTGTTATGATTTCCATCGCGTGGGTATTTAATCGTAGCTCTAATCCCTTGATCTTTCGATTCTTCAAGCTATCAAAAACAGCAGTAGCAACAACAACATCAACAACAACAATATTAACAACATCAATATCAATATGCTTTGCTGTGCTCGCTTCTCCCAAGCTGGGAACCTTTCTTATGCTTGAAAAGTTTTAGTTACTTTTTATTGTTGCATTGCTTTTGTTTCTCCTGCTTTTGCTTTTACTTCTTCTACTTTTGCTTTTGCTTCTTTGTCTTTTTTTTTTGCTTTTTCTATTACTTCTTTTAATCCCTTTACCCTTTGTTCGCCCTTGGGACTCTTTAATCGCACCTTTGTTTCTCTTCCCCTTCACTTTTATTATCGCTTTTTATCTTTTTGTTCCCTTTTTTTTTATTTCTTTGATTCTTTTCTTTTTCGTTTTTTCCAAACCGATTCTTTTAGCGAAAATAACAATAAGAATAAGGATAAGGATTAAAGTAAAAATAAAAATGAAAATTCTTTGCTTTGTTAAAAAGTAAATATTATAATCACTTTAGCAGTATATCATTTACATTTTATAGAATTCTAATAAAGATTTTGGTTTTGACTTTATAAAAATTAAACAAAATGATGAGTTAAACAATAAGGGGTTTGGAATGATATCTTTCACTTCTATTACTCCTCCTACGGCAGCTTTTTGTACTTTTGCTAAAAAGATTTGGTTTAAAGGGCTAAAGAATCTCTATTCGTGTATATAGTATATAAAGTTGTTGATTATTAAACAAAGAAATAGGATTTGCTATAAAAACGTGGATTTCTAAAAAATTCGGTATTATTAGTACTTTATATATATATATCAACCTTTGCCGACATATTTGCATATAATAACGAATGATTTTTTGGTTGCAAAAATCGATAATAACAAAAAGATATAATACTCCCTCTTCGCTTTATATTCTAATCGCTAACTATATAACTATAAAAAGTAAAGCATTTCCAGGCCGCTTTTCGAAGTATCCTGAAGTACATCAATTCTTAAATAGCTTCGAAATCGGCGTAGAGTATATCTGCGCTGGAAACGGATTCCTTTGGAAGCGGGTATACTTCGAAAGATTACCTCGCAGCAGTAAAGATGAAAAGGAAGAAAAAGGAAAAGAAAATAGGTAATGGTGGTGGTGATGAAAAGGTTGCTCGGAAATGAACTTCCTTTAGAGTAAGGATAAAGAGTAGGGTTTAGGGTAATAGGGTATAAAAAGAATACTATAGTAATATTAATTTTGTTTGAATACCACATAATTACTAATTATTCGATAACCTCTGTAATTCGATCCTTAGCGTCTTGTATATTGATTAGTTTAACAAAGTATTCAAACTTCTACCTAATGAAATTCTTAGTAAACTTATTTACCAGCATATCGATAATTAGTAAATATATAATCATGAATTGCTTATTAGCGTATTCTTAACAAAGCTATATATTCTAAATATTTATATATTTAAGTTTAGTAAAGATTCTTTTATTTTTTCCAACTATTAATTGGATTATTTAAATATTATCGCAAAAGATATTAACAAGTTCCTTTACCAATACTCTGATTTTCTTTAAAAACTGCAATATTGCTATTGCTTTTTTAATCGATCTTTTCACATTTAAAAGTTTTGTTTTTATAATCGAAATAATAATTGTATTTTGTTTTATAGCTTTTTATACAATAGCATTATTATACAATATGATTATATAGCTTTAAAAGGATCTCCGAGTAACCATATTATTTGCAAAGGAAGCATTTAAAAAGATTATCAATTGAGGTATGTGATTATCCCTATAGCAAATAGAGAAGTATTAAAATCCATATAAGTATACGATACAATAATTTGCTATTATAAAGTGATCCTTTAAAAGATTAATACTATATTCGTTTAATTTGAAGGAAAAGAACATTGAATCGATTTTAATTGTTATAATCGAATACAAGATTAACTCAATTTTTTCTTAATATTCTTTTACTTTAGAGAAAGAAGCTATATCCTTATTCTTTTCGAATATTATAATTGGAAATGGTATAATTGCTTTTCCCTTTATAAAACCAAACTTGCAAGCGATTTTGTTGATATAGATGTTGTATATTAATTACAATTTCTTAAGTTGTTAATCTCTAGTGATTCGAATCTTTAAAAACCATTGAATATCGCCAAAATTTTTAAACTTATATTTAGCTTTGATTCCATTTACTATTTGATCCTTTTAATGTTTATACCTTTTGTAATAGATCATTTGAATATCGTTAATAAAGAACAGAATAAATATGTAGAAATCAGAGAATATAAAAATGCAAAGTTTTTCTTTGCATTTTACCATTTTCAAGCTAATAAGTATGTTTATGAACTCTTTATACCAAAATGCAGGGGAGTCTTTTAAGCTATACAATGTACAATCAAGAGTAATGGATTTATTAGATACTTTATATTCATTTGGTATATAGCATATTATTGGATTCCCAATAGAATCTCGAAATACATTAACAAATGTATTCACAATGTTATATTGTTTTGTCTCAAAATCATTTTTTGTTATCATTGCCATTATTATGTAGAAGGATCGTGCAGCAAATGTAGTTGCGTAAATCGATTCGATTGTTATTATATCTTGAAGATCTTTTTTGATTACTAGTTATGATTTGCAATGATCGATATAGCCGTTTTAATTATTCTTATAAATAAATATTTATTAAAATAGAATAGGTTTTGATTTAATTGATATTGTTTCAATTTCTTGTTAAATGCTTCGATTTTGTAATGCTTTAATTTCGCGGTTATAATTCATTTTGAATCAATGTTTAAATATATAAGTTTTAAGATTATAAAAGAATTTTGATAATAATGATGTTATTGATTTTAATATTCGTAAAAGATTCGTAATTTTAGGTTGAATCAAAAATATAATTATTGGTTTATATTTTATTATAGTAATTATTATATTATATATAATAATGAATTTATTATTTTGTTCATTTAGTTTATTCTTTTGTTTATTAGGCTAAAAAATGTTATAGAAATCATTTAATCGTTGAAGTTCATTTTTGAATTTGTATGATTAAACAATTACAATATCAATAAAAGTATTAGTTTTGTAATGATCATTTATTTATTAATATAAACGATTTGAATATTTAATATAATTTGTTGTTTAATACTTTATATAATTAAGGATTATATCAATATTGTTAAATATATCGAATTTAGTATACTTTTTAATATTGATGTTAAGCCTAAAAATCTTTATTTATAAGGTATATAATCGTTTAATAGCTTTATTAGATATAAATAACGAAAAAGATTTTTTAAATGTATTCTTTTTTATAAAAAGCAATATTATATTTCTTTTTTTATTATTGAAAATCGAATAATTATTTGATTTATTGTTTTTTAAAATACTATTTAACATTAGTATTAATAGTTTTGATGGAGTTATTAATTCTTTATAACCAAAGTTTATACAAGTTTTTCATGAGTTAATCATTTCAAACAAGTTTTTATTCTTTATTATAAATACAACCAATAAAGATTTTGGTTTATTAGGAATTGATATTGATTTGTTAATTCCTATAACTATATCAGGATCTAACAAAATATTATACTTATTATCATAAATTAAGATAAATGATAAGGATTTTATTACCAAATTCTTTTGATTTTTTTGATTTTTAATTATTTTCAAAGTCGAAGACCCAAAATGTTTTTTATGATTAAAACCAGAAGTGTATACAGTCTCGAATTCTTTTTGTATAAATCCTTCAGTAAATTCATTATCCATGTTTTTTAAAATAATGTTATTTAGCGATTCCATTTGTTGAATATCCAGTTCGATAATCAAATCCTTGATTATTTGAATTGGTATAGTATTAATAGTTTTGTTACAAAGATCGTTTTTATAAACAAATCTTTTATCGAATTTGATATTTTGTATAATAATAATTTTATCAAATATAAAGATTTAAATACAAAAGATTGTTATAATAAGAATATATTCGATTAAATATTCAATATATACTTACAAATTAGTTTTATACCATTTTATTTTAATCCCAACTTCTTTTTTTTTGTTTAAAAAGTATATACAACAATTATACTTATATATCGTACTTCAATCGGGACGAAGATCGTTAATAATCTTTCGTGATAACAATAATAAATACCATTTGTAGTATTACTTAAACTAAGAATCAATTATTTTGTTAAAGCATTTTCAATTCTTTGCTTTTAATAGATTAATATTATAAAGGTATATAACGGCAAAAGCGGTTTTTATTTATATCTTATCCGGTAATCCAATTAAAATATATATTTTAATCTATTTAGTAATAATTTCTTATTCTATATGTTTTATTTCTTCGTTAGGTTTATATATAAGGAAAAAGAAAAGTTTAAGTTTTATACCCTTCTTAAAGATTCATTTTTTGAACGTAGTATTACCTTTAATTCCTATTATAAACGTATTATTGTTTTGTTTAATCATTATAATATAAAAACCATATTTATAGTAAACCTATACAACGAAGTTCTTTAAAACTTTAAAAACCTTATTATATGTTTTCTAAATCAATGTAGAGGTAAAGATTTTTCTATTGTATATATCCTTAATTACTAGTAATTATAATACTTCGTTATAAGCACAAAGAAAATCGAACAAATCTTATTAAATCTTATAAAAAGGTTTAGATGATTAATAATTATTAGGTGAACATAAAACAATTTGTTTAATATATATATATAAACAATCGATGCATTCTACTTAAATAATTCTTTTGATCTATATTTCTCTAGCTATCCTAATTAGGTACTTTAATGTTTTTTTGCTAAAATGCTTTGATTTTTTATATTATAAATCGTTTAATTCTAGTCGAGGTTTTATTGTTTTGTATAATCGAAGGAAATATTTATTGATTTTTTGGTTTTCGATAGGTATTATAATATTTATGTTTATAGGAAAATTAGATTTATTAGAATAGTTGAAACGAGCGTTGTATTTTAAAAAGATAAGGTTATGTTTTTTAATATATTGAGCAATAATAGTGTTATTAATTTAATCGTTGATCTTAATAGTAACGTCAAATTCATTAAACCAAGCATTTTTGTTACAAAAAAGGATCTCGAATACGAGATTAGTATAAAAACCAGGAATAAACGCAATATTAGTTAGCGTAAGATCCGTACTATTTAGCAAAATTTCTTTAATTATTTTTTCGCTACGATTAACTATTAATAAACTTAATGATTTTGCTTCGATATAATCCAAGATATTGTTAGGAATGTATTTTCCGTTTACTAGAAGGTTTGTATCATTGATAATATATATAGCATTGCAATTATTCAATAAAGTATAGTTTGTTAGTATATGCGTGGAAATGATTATAAGTGTAGCAAAAACACTAGTATATTTGTTCAAATCAATAGTGCAAAAGGTAATGTTATAAAGATCCTTTCTTTATAAAGATCCATAAGATTAATTGGCTTAAACATTAGTAATTCAATCTTTCTTAAATAGAACGCTTTGAAGATTATTGAATTTTTTTTTTTTGATGTATTCATTGATCTCCTTAATTTGTTTTTTATTAATAATCCGAATAAATTGTTTTACGTATTTACCAATAAAAGTTAGTTCAATTATACGGCATTTATCCGGTTTATAACGATGGCCTGGATTAACCAATTGATTTTCTCTATAAAAACAATGTTGAGTAACATTGTTGCCCTTCGCTTATTGCTTTAATCCAGATGGTTATTGAAATTCTGATCCTTGAGTAACGAAGGATCCTTTTAGCAATAAATTACAACCCATCCGATCAACATAATCAACAAAAAGATTATTGTATTATTCTAAAATAGTAGTATAGCATTCTTTCTTGTTTTCAATATTTAAAATAATTAATTGTTGTTTCGATCAATTTGGGGTTAGTTTATTAAATACTTTTAGGAATTGTTCACATTCATAAATTCCTTTGATCTTTAGAAGGTTGTAAACCGATACTTTAATATAAAATGATTCCCACTCCTTACACTATTTAACCAAATCGATTTGTTTATTACATACATTATTCAAATAATCGATATATTTGGTTTGAATAGTCTTTAAAATTGTTGAATTAATAAAAGCAATCTTTATACATAGATAAACAATAATTTGTTTCAAAATACAATTTTGTATAGCATTCTAAAAGATTTCCAAAGCGTAGGATGAATCGATTGTAGATATAATCCAATTGAATATATAACGAAAGTTATTATAATTTTGGTTGTATTTACTTTTTTGAGTTTTGTAGATCTTTTTTATAAATAAGAAAATTTTTGAGAGATTCTTTAATGTAGTAAAAACAGGATTTGCAAGGAGCTTAGGTTTAAGCATTTCACCCATTTCGATATCAATAATATATCGATTATAGACTTTAAAGTCTATGGTATATTGATTATAGCGTTTACGATTCTTTTCAAAAATTATAATATCCATGGAAAAGGCTTGGGATGGATTAGTGCTTAACCAATCACGGAATTGGTAATTAGAAGAGTTTAGAGTATCCGGATCGATATTATTCCAGATGTATTTAAAGCAACTAACGTTTTTAAGTGATAGATATTAAAGGGACCAATCCGCTCGACTATTGAGAGTGATATTTGATATAATGAAAAGGATGATTGTAAAGGATAAAAGGAGTATAGTAAAGATGATTGGGAATCAAAGGGAAAAAAGAAATTGTATGATATCGATATTCGAATTGTAGTTGTTATAGAGATTTCGAGTACAAACCGGGCTTATAATTATTACAGAGAATAGCTACGAATATATAATGAAATAATATCAGAAAAGGATAAAGATATAGGTATAAAACAATAATTGTATTATTGTTTGTTCTTTATAATACAAGATCCATTCGTTTCTAATATACCTATATTCACGTGATTCTATGTGATCATTATTTAACTTTGAGATCTTAAAGATTTATAGTATGATGATTTATGATATTATAGATCTACAATATAATAATCTTTGATATTATAGTATACTGGTAGTTATAGATCTAAATGATCCTAAAAGAGACTAGTATACTAATTGAGAAGATTCAATACTATATTAATATAATAACGCATAAAGCGTTTATATTAATCTTGGAAAACTTGTTTAATTAGTAGTATGCCAAGCTCTTAGCGCTTCGAAGCTTCCTAGCTCCGGTTGATCGAAAAGTGGGTAGGGTGCCTATGCGCCTA
>NGKF01000003.1:527968-632599 GCA_002162555.1 Monilinia aucupariae
GGATCACAGTGTTCTACAAACACGTGATTATCACGTGCCTCATGCTCTTAGCGTGACATCATTCTTATATTAAGCTTTTTAATTACCTTTATGTAATAGCGATCGATTTCTTTAAAGCTAAGGTTAAAGGAAAGACAAAATTGGTAAATAGTTCCACTCTTTATATTGGAACACGTAAATAGAATCCTAATATATATTAAGCAATACCGTAAACATTATACAATACATACAAAGAAGATATAAAATATCTATTATACACTAGAAGAGTTTTCACTTCTTTTTCCATTTTGAACAAAGGAGTAGGAAATAAGTTAATGCATAATTTCCCTTATAATTAAATATACCTTTTTTTCTTTGTATAAAGGAAAAAGGATACATATTTTAATTCAATATAATACTTTTCATACCATATATGTTGAGTTTACACTGTAGACCTACGGTTGTATTAAGCATAAAATGTATAGTATGAAAAGTATTGTATTAAATTAAGATATGTATTCTTTTTTTTTTGTATAAAAGAAAAAGGGTATATTTAACTATAAGGGAAATTATATATTAACTTATTTCTTGCTTTTTTGTTTAAAATAGAAAAAGGGGTAAAAACTTTTCTAATGTATAATAAATATTTTATATCTTTTTTGTATATATTGTATAATACTTACGATATTGTTTAATATATATTAGAATCCTATTTACATATTTTAATACTGGATTTTCTTCTTTTTTTCGTACAAAGCGTATTATATAATACTATATGATATAAGATAATCATATTGTATAAAGAAACTTGATATTGGGAATATGAATATTCATTATTATTTTGTTGCCTAATTATCACTTTGCTTCTTTTCACCTTTATAATCTTCCAAAGTTTCCGCAGGCGTTGCCAAAATGGCCCATCGTCCTATAACACTCCGGGAACGGGGTGCATCCACAACGTTGACAAGGCACACAACATCCTTGTACGACCACCCCAGAACGTTGGATAAGGAGAGCATTTACGTACGATATGCGACGGGTTAGAACTTGCTCAAAAGAAACACAATTAGGAATCGTTGTACGGTCGACACCAGGGAGCGCCAAGATTGTACACTGAGCATCGTTATGAATTAGGAAACGCAAGACATCACCGCCAATTGGTAGTACGATATACAAATAATTGTTATTTATTCGATCAATAGCAACATCCCAAAAAGCTTGAACTTGCTGGTATTAAACAGGGTTGAAGGCTTTATTGTACGAAACATATGTCAAAACTAAAATTCGAAGTATGGATTTGCTTAAAATTGTACAATTTATATTTTTGATCTCTTTTTATTATTTGTACGATTATTTTTGATTGTTTTTGATTGTTTTCGTACTATTCCTATAGTTAATTGAACTTTATACAAGACTAGTGCATTTTAGTACGAGGAATAACTTATTGTTTGGGTTGAACAAAAAGGTTGTAAAAAATAAAAAAGGAAAGAAAAAAAGAAAAATAACTTAAAAGATTATAAAGATGAAAAGAAGCAAAATGATAATTAAGCGACAAAACAATAGTGAATATTTACATTTCTAATATCAAGTTTCTTTGTACAATATGATTACTTTATATCATATGGTATCATATGATACGCTTTGTACAAAGAAAAAAAGAAAATCCAATATCGAAATACATAAATAGGATTTTAACATATATTAAACAATATTGTAAGCATTGTACAATATATACAAGGAAAATATAAAATATTTGTTATACACTAAAAGAGTTTTCACCCCTTTTTCCATTTTGAACAAAAAAACAAAAAATAAATTAATACACAATTTCCCTTATAATTAAATATACCTTCTTTCCTTCGTATAAAGGAAAAAGGATATATATTTTAATTCAATACAATACTTTTCATACCATACATTTTGTGCTTAATACAACCGTAGGCCTACAGTGTAAACTCAACACTTTATATTGAAAATATGAAAATAATAATCAAATAAAATATATAAAAGCTTAAATTGTTTAGAACGATATTAAAGATAATGTTGTTCTATTACAAAAAGGAGTTGAAGAAGAAGAAGGGGTTGGAAAAGAAGTAGAAGGAGAAGAAAGAGATAGTTGTGAAAAGAGAGGAAAAGAAAAAGGAATTATATTCAAAAGGTTTAAAGAGTACAAGCGATGTAAATTCTACTATAGCGGGCTACTCTATAGATGCTTTTATAAACTTTGTTTTAAAAAGTAATAATAATAACAATAATGATCAGAAAATGCAGGATTTGGCCTGAGCCATTGCTATTAAGCGAAAGGCCAAGAGAAGTAGCGGGCGATAGAAAAAAGTGTTGTTGTAGATTATATAATGTTGAAGTATAAGATTTAATCGATTTCTATAATACATGATTTAATATTTTGTAAATTAATCAATAATATAAACCTTTCGAATGGTTAACAACCCAAATTCTTTGTTAATCTATTTACAAGTATATTTTTAATCGCCAAATAGGATATTAAAAACCTTCGATTTGCGTATTCTTAACGAAGCCATATATTTTGAATATCAATGTAACACAATTTCGTAATAATACGTTTGTTTTCTTTAATAATAAAACGAATAGCTTGAGTATTATTACAATAAATTGTAATAGGTTTCTGTACTATTAAATTAACCTTCTTCAAAAGTTTAAAAGTAGTTATAGTTTTTTTAATAATATGTTCAACACTTAAAAGCTTTGTTTTCGTGGTAGATATAATAATAATAGTTTGGCGAAAGGCCTTCCAAATAATAAAGCCTTCAAATAAAAACATAATATATCTTTATAAAGATTGTTTAGAATCAAAATCATTTGTAAAAGAAATATCAAAGTAAGATAAAAGTTAAAATAATGGATTTCCGCCGTATTTACAACCTAAATACCTTATATTCCATAAATATTGTAAACAATGATTTATAGTTTTCATATACTTTTTCGATGGGTTAATCAAATAATAACTTAATTGAAAAACTGCAAAAGCAACGTTTAATTAAATAATAATAGCTATATAAAGCATAAAACCAACCTTTTTCTAATAAATCTTTATAAAGGAGAAAACTACGATTTCTTTATATTTAATGAATATTATAATGAATAAAAAAATAGCGGCGCTGCCATTAACAAAGCCAAATTTCTTAGCTATTTTGGATATATAGATATTATAAGCTAGCCAAAGCTTGCGTAGCTTTTGATCCCTTATAATTCAAATTCCCAAAAACCACAAGGTATCATCCAAATCGTATAGTTCGTACTTCTTTTTGATTTCTTCGATAATTTTGTTGGTTGTTTTGATATATTTTCTATAGTAAATAACTTGAATATCGTCTACAAAAAAGAATATTAAAATATATTTATCCTAAATCATGTAAATATACAGTTTCTTTTTGTATTATACTATATTAAAAGATACAAAAGTAATAGTAAATTCTTTATACCACAAAGCAAATAAATCCTGGAGACCATATAAAGCTCGATCAATAATAATATACTTGCTAAATACTTTATACTCATTCGGAAATAGATATATTATAGAAATATTATTAGAATCTTTTATAGCGTTAACAAAAACGTTAATAATATTAAATTGTTTGGTTTTCAAATTGTATTTAACAACTATAACCATTATAATACAAAACGATTTAATAACAAAAGTTGCAGTATAAATAGATTCGATCGTACTTTTGTTTTGGAGATTTTTTCGAATTATTAAATGTAAGCGGTATTGATTTATATACTTTTTAAAGTCGTTTTTGTAATCAAAGATCCATTGAAAAAGAATTAAACGAGTATTGTTCAACCCTACTTCGATTTCCCTTTAGGTTTGTTTGTTCTTAAAGTTTTTAATCTTTTTATCGCAATTCTTTTTGAACCAAAATCCAAAAATATGTTTATTTAGTTGATTATAAAAACAAGGAAATAATAGTGCAACAAATTTGAACATTTTTGGAAGAATATTTGAAGGTTTTGAAGGCAAAAAAAAAGTTAATTTGAAATTAACTACAAAAACAATAACGTTGTGAAATGTAATAAACTTATTCTTTTCCTTCAAATTATCTAAATCATTTTGATTTGGTTAAAAAGTATCATGGAATTCGTTTAGAAGATTATTATTTCGAATTAACCCTAGAGATTGTACAATAATAGTTCCAATAAATATATTAATCAATCTATTTCCGGTATTCCATTAATATAAACGTTGAAAGTGTTATATAGAACATAATCGATTAATAGGTTGATCAAAACAATTAAATTAGTAATTAGAAAATAATTGGAACTTGTTTGGATTGAGATTAGTTTTAAGTATTTCTATTTGAACTATTCGAACTTGTTTGAAAGAACAATAGAGATCAAGAACTAAAGCATATTAATTTTAATATTTCTTTATCGTATATGTTTTTGGTAGAGATCGAAAAGATATAACTAGTTCTTCGATTTTATAAAGCGTAAAAACTTTTATTAGTTTAACAAAAAGCGATCTGTATTAAGAATCTGCTTTATCCTTCATTTGACTTGGAATATTAAATGCCTTACTAGCGATTATTAAATCTCTATTCTAGAAATTATAAATTTGATTTTGAATTTAAACTAATGCTTTAATAATTTTGTAATCTATTCTATTGCTTTGAGTAATTAAGAATGCAATAGAAAAGTTTAGGGATTCGCGATTAATAGGATTAATTTGATTATTATTTAGTATATCCTCAATTATCAATGTTAAACGATCTGATTGTACTTTAATACTAAGTTCTATCTTCTTTATAGGTTCCAAAACCTGTGAAATCGATAAAAGAAATTCCTTTAGATTATTATAATCCTTATTATTAAATAAAAAAGCCGGCTCAAAAGATATCGATATTTTAATATTTTTTAAATCCACCCCCAAAATTAATATCTTGGTAAAAGTTTCTAAAATGTACGTAGCTTTAGGAATATCTTTATTCTCTTTGTTTATAATTGAAATTGAATTATTTGATTTGTAATTGAATATAGCTTTATTAGTATTTGTTTTTTTGAGAATATTAAGCTTTTTAACAAAATTCTTAAGATCGAAATCGAGTATAATATTAATAATACCGTAAGCTTTATCTATTTCATAAATATAATATTCATCGAAAGTAACGTTCCAAATAATAATAACTTTATCAAGCTTCGGAATTCAAATCCTGTAGATATGCGTTTCAAGCATATACTCAACCAAATATTCAATATAAGCTTTTGGATTAGTTTTGTATTATTTATTCTTTATATCTACTTCTTTGTTTTTATTCAATGGGTATATACGATAGTTATAACGATATATATTGTTTCAATTAGGTTTTAGATCATCTGTAGCAGATTTAGCAAGGTTAGGATCGTATTGTTGGAAATATTGACGAAATTAGGAATTAAGAACTTTATTTGAACATTTAAAGCTTTTGCTTTTCAAAGGACTTATATTGTAAAAATAAATGGCGGTTTGCATTGCCTCCACCCATATCTTATCGGGTAATCTTGAAAAGGTTCTTATTTTGATTTGTTTTATTATAATTTTTTGATTTGCGCATTCGATATTGTTATTAGGTTTGTATATATAAAAAGATGAGAATTCAAGTTCAAGGCCCTCTTTAATGATCCAATTCTCGAAAATGGTAATGCTTTTAATACTAATAATCAATATATTATTGTTTTACTTTATAATAACAATATTGAATCCATATTTGCAATAAACCCAAACCACAAAGTTTTATAATATCTCGAAAACTTCGATATGTATTTTTTGGTTCAAAATAAAAAAGAATATCTTGTTATTAAATATATCCTTAATAATTAATAGCCAGGAAGCGTTAGTATACCTACAAGGAAAATCAAAAAGATTTTATTGGATTTTGTAAAAAGGTTTTAGAGAAAGAGAATTACTAGGTTTGCGTGAAACGATTTGCTTTGCGTATGTAGTAGCACAATCAATGTAATCGATCTTAGCAATTCCCTTAATTCTAATTTCTTTAACTATGCGGATTAGATACTCTAAAGCTTCTTTGCTTAGATGTTTTGCTTTTTTATATCAAAGCTCGCTAAAATCCTCTTTTGGGATAAATTAATCACGCAAACATCGATACAATTGATTGATTTAACAAAAAACAATCGGATAAACTATTACAATACAATTCACAAAAACAAAGGAAAAATCAAAAGAATAAAAAAAAGAAACAGGTTTGTATTCAATAATAACTAGCTTATACTTTTAAATACAATTGATTAATATACAGCTATTCTCCACAAGCTCAATCCTTAATGTATCGTCGCTACTACAAAACCACGCCCTTTTTTCTTTTATAAAAGATTTTGAAATTAGATTAGTATAAAAGCCTGGTACAAAAGCTATATCGTTGAATACCAAATCCTTAATATTAGGATTGAATTCGTTGTATAGAAGGTTTTTGAATATGCAAATGCCTTTATCAAAAACAAGAAAAGAAATGATTACAGATTCAATAAAATCGTCGGCATTTATTGATTAATATATACTCTTGTTTAAAAGTTTGATATTGTTAATCAAATGCAAAGTATTACAATTGTTAAAGAGAATGCTTTAAAAAAAGTAATAAAAAAAAGTTAATGAAATGGAAAAGTATATATCATTGGTATCTTTAGATTTTATTAATGTAATATTAATAGTAATTGTAGAGAAAGAGAAGAGTTTCGATTTATTTTTTTTACTAACAATATTAGGGCTATTAATAATATTCAATTAACCTTTCTTTTTCAATACCTTGTATAAGTTTTTCCATTTTGGATCCTTTAAATATGCTTTGATATCTTAAACCTCGGTATCACTTAGCGTAACTTCGTATTGAGCGTTATTTCTAGATGTAAAAGCTTATTACAAACGGTAGTATACGTTAGCGACGTATCGATATTTGCAAGGATCAATATATTTGCAGCAAAGGCATTTGGACTTGTTATTGTTGGAAGATTTGTTATTAGAATAAAAGGCTTTATTGGAAAAAAGGGTATTAAATAAAAAAGGATTAAATAAAAAAGGATTAAATGAATTCGAATAATTTAAAGATGTAATATAAGCTTCTTTGGAAAATACTCTCTCGACGTTTTACATTAATAAAAGAAAATCTCGCTTAATTTATTCAAAGGTAAAAGGCTTTTCGTTGATATAAAAAGGGGTAGTAATAGTTTTTTGTTGTATACCTTTAGTTTAATAAGAATTAAACTTTTTGATTACAACAAAGAACTTTTTGATAATTAATAATTCTTTAACATTAAGGATATTGTAGATTACCGCCTTTTGATAGGCAATTCATTACTTCTAAGCCCATTTAGTGCTACTAATTCGAATAACGATAATAAATACAAATACACCAAAATAATCCTTTTGAACTTTTATAATGGTTTAATTATTGGTAAAGTAGAGATGTAATTTAAAGTAGCCAATTATTTGTTAAAATGTACAACCATCCTTTACGCTTATTTGAAGATCCATTAAATAAACAAAATTAATTGTTATAATTATCTAAATATATATATCTCGGTATTTCTTGTATTTCGAATTATATTCCTCTTTATAATTGCGATAATCGGTTTTTCGAATTGTATACTTTTTTAGAGCATTCTTCGGAGTTAAATAGCCAGGGTGTTTGGATTGAATTAAAGAAAAAGCTTTCGATTCTGGGGCTTTTTCTATAGCAACATTTATGGTGAACTTTGCAATAGCAAACTCATATTCAGCGATATTCTTTACGAATTTCGCAGTACATTTGCGATTCAATTAATTAATCATCGTTTCAAAGATAGAAGAAAGAGATTCCGGAATAGTTAACCAATTGATAAGCTTATAATCAAATGAAAATTTAATATTAAGATTGAAAATGCTTTAAAGATTGTATAAAACACAAAGACTTTGTAATCCGATGTATTATTCTGGCCAATTATCGCTGGTATTAAGCTTGATAGAGACAAACGCTATAGTGAAAATGGTAGGGTTTGAATAAAAACTAATGGTAGAATTTGAAAGTGTTGAAAAAGTAAAAAAAGTATAAAAATCGTGAAAATATCAACTAAAGCGATAGTTAGATATTGGCAATATTAAAAACTAATCGGACTTATAATTATCATGCGATAGTATAATATAAATTACGATAATAGGAATTAAAAGATAATATAAACGTATAGTTTAATAGTATAGATAATGGGAATTAGATTTATATAATAGAGAAAAGCTTGATTGATTTGATCTTAAATTCTAATAGCTAGAGGTTTATATATAAATGTGATATAAGGCAGTAATAGTGCCTCGATAGAAGTATTATCTCGATAAAGAATATGTAGCCTCTACTGTAGTGGAGCTAGTATACTCAAATACGGATAAGTAAAAGAAGTAAGGAATGTGCTAGAAGTATAGGAATAACACTAGGGATAGCCATATCCCGTGACAGTTATATATTATATACTAGATAGGTATAAAGTATTTGATAAATCCATTACTTTTGATTGTACGCTATATGATTTGAAAGACTTCTTTGCATTTTAGTATAAAAAGTTCACAAATATATTTACTAATCTGAAAATAGTAAAATGTAAAGAAAAGCCTTACATTTTCATATCTTTTGATTTCTATATATTCATTTTGTTCTTTATTAATAATATCCAAATGATCTATTACAAAAAGTATAAACATTAAAAGAATCAAATAGTAAATAAAATCAAAGCTAGATATAAACTTAAAGATCTTAGCGATACTCAATGGTTTCTAGAGATTCGAATTATTAAAGATCAACAATTTAAGAAATTATAATTAATATACAACACCTATATCGATAAGATCGCTTGCAAGTTTGGTTTTATAAAAAGAAAAGCAACTATACTATTTCCAATCATAATATTCGAGAAAAATAAAAATATAGCTCTTTTTTCTAAAATAAAGGAATATTAGAAAAAAGTTAAATTAATCTTGTATTCGGCCATAACAATTAAAGTCGATTCAATGTTCCCTTCCTTCAAACTAAACGAATATAGTATTAACTTTTTAAAGAATTATTTTATAACAACAAATCATTATATTGTATACTTATATAGATCTTGGTATTTCTCTATTTGCTATAGGGATAATCATATACTTTAAATAATAACCTTTTCAAATGTTTTCTTTATAGATGATACAATTACTCGAAGATCCTTTTAAAGCTATATGATTATATTGTATAATAGTATTATTGTATAGAAAGCTATAAGATAAAATACAATTACTATTTCGATTATAAAAGCAAAACTTTTAGATATAGAAAGATCGATTAAAAAGGCAATAGTAATATTGTAGCTTTTAAAAGAAATCAAGGTATTGGTAAAAAAGCTTATTAATATCTTTTGCGATAATACTTAAACAATCCAATTAATAATTAAAGAGAATAAAAGAATCTCTATTAAATTTAAACATATAAATATTTAGAATATGTGGCTTCGTTAAAAATACGCTAATGGGCGATTTTTGATTATATATTTACTAATTGTCGATATATTAGCAAATGGGTTTATTAAGAATCTTATTAGGTAAAAGTTTGAATACTTTGTTAAACTAATTAATATACAAAACGCTAAGGATCGAATTATAGAGGTTATCGAATAATCAATAATTATATAGTATTTATACAAATTAATATTATAGTATTTTCTCTATATCCTATTACTCCAACCCCCACTCTTTATCTTTACCCCAAAGTAGCTCACCTCCGAGCAACCTTACCACTATCACTACCCATCTTCCTTTTCTTCTTTTTTCTTTTTATTTTTACTATTGCGAAATAATCCTTCGAAGCATACTCGCTTTTAGAGATATCCGCTTTCAACGCAAATATACCCCATACCGACTCTAAAGCCATTTGAGGATCGATATACTTCAAAACGCTTCAAAAAGCAGTTTGGAGATGCTTTACCTCCTATAGTTATATAATTAGCGATTATAATATAAAGCGAAAAGGAGGTATTATACTTTTCCGTTGTTATTGGCCTTTACGGCCAAGAAATCATTCGCTATTGTATACAAATGTATCGACAAAAGCTAATATATATGTATAAAGCATTGATAATATCGAGCTCCTTGAGAATCCGCGTTTTTATAGCAAATCTTATCTCCTTGTTTAACGATTAGCGATTTTATATATTATATACATAAATAAAGATTCCTTAGCTTTTTAGATCAAGTTTTTTTAGCAAAAATACAAAGAACTATTGTAAAAGAAATAACAAAAATAAAAAATATCATTCTAAATCTTTTATTACCCGATTTATTATTCTATTTAATTTTTATAGGGTTAAAACCAAAATCCCTATTAAAATCCTATAAAATGTAAATAATGTATTGCTAAAGTAATTATAATGTTTATTTTATAACGAAGTAAAGAATCTTTATCCTTATCCTTACTTTAATTCTTATCCTCATCCTCATTATCATCCTCGCTAAAAGAATCGGTTTGAAAAGAACAAAAAGAAAAGGAATCGAAAAAATAAAAAGAAAAAAAAACGAAGGGGCGAAAGGCGGCGATAGAAGCGATAAGGAAAAGGAACGGGGATGCGAAAAAGGTATCCTAGAAACAATCCAAAAAGATTAAAAGAAGAAGCAAAAAAAAAAGAAAAAGAAGAAAAAACAAAAAAAATAAAAAAAGCAAAAAAAGAAAAAGAAAAAGGAAAAGAGATATAGTGGCGAAAAGCAATTAGAGTTTCCCAAGTACAAGAAAAGTTCCCGATTCGGGAATTGCGAGTATAACAAAGTATATTGATATTGATATTATTAATGTTATTGTTGTTGATATTGTTGTTAATGTTGTTGTTATTGTTTTTGATGGTTTAAGGAATCGAAGGATCAAAGGATTAAAGCTACGATTAAATATTTACACAATGGAAATCATAACAAAACAATAATATGCTACAAAACGATTAAATACAATAAATATACAATAAATGTTTTCAATTATAATTGTTATTGTTTATAAAATCGGCAATTCAAATATTTATGGAATTATATAGAATTACTTATTTATACAACTATTTGTAAAGAAATTACATATACATTATTAGATTAGTTTTCGTTTGTTTGTTTATATTAACCAAAAATTACACAAATAATGCGAAATTGTAGATTCATTTATTTTGTTTGCTTTATAGGCAAATTATATGCTATACATATAATCTGGAAGATGTGTCACGCTAAAAGTATAAAGTATATAATAATCACGTATTTGTAAAACACTATAATCCCATATAAACCTCGGATCTTTTGGGAGTAAACGCATAAGCACTTTATTCACTTTTCGATCAACCAAAGCTAAAAAGCTTCGAAACGCCAAAAGCTTAGTATACTACTAATTAAGCAAGTTTCCAAGGTTAATATAAACGCTTTATACATTATCTTATTAATGTAGTATTGGATCTTCTCAATTAGTATATTAATCTTTTTTAGAATTATTTAAACCTATAACTACCAATATACTATGATATCAAAGATTATTATACTATAGATTTATAATATCATAGATCATCATACTATAGATCCTTAAAATCTTAGAGTTAAATGATAATTATATGAAATCATATGAATATAAGTATATTAAAAACGGAAAGATCCTGTATTTAGAGGGACAAACAATAATATAATCATTGTTTTATACCTATACTTTTATCCTTTTCCGATATCACTTCATTATATATTCGTAGCTATTCTTCGTAATAGTATATTATTTTTATTCAATAATCGAGGTAATATTGATTCTAATGGATTATTTTTATTTTTATATTTGTTACTTTGGATTTCGATAAATAGATTATTATTATTGTTTTTGTAATACTAATCTCGAATATTACTTATATTGTATTGTTCGTTTTTGTTGATTAGTATATCAAGGAGTTTGTTATATATCGCTTTGCTTTTCGATCTTTCTATTAGTAATCTAGGGAATGAGAATGATATTTGTTCATTAACAAATAGTATTGATGGGTAAAATGTTTTGGGAGGTTTTGGAGAGAGTAAGATTAATAATGGATTTTCTTTCTCTTTTCTCTTTTTTGAACATTGTTCTTTTGTTTTCTTTTTTTTAATCTTCTCCGATAATAAACGATTTATATTTTCTTTAATCATAACTTTTATCTCATAAAATCATTAAAAAACGAAAAATAATTTAAAATGAATATTAGTATTGTAACAATATATGATTTTATTATTTATCCATTTGTAATACTTAATTACTTATAAAACAACAAATAATATTGTTTATATTTTAATTCTATCATTTGTTCCTGGATTTATTTATACTCTGTATTTGTTTAATTCTTTTTGTAATCGATATAAAAGGTTTTCGCTAATATTTGCGAATTGAAGTAATGAAAATCCTACAAATAATGTTTTATAATCTTCGAATGCATTTTTATTTAACAAATCCGTTTATTATTAATAAAAGTAATATTTGTATTTAACAAATGCGCAAATATTATTAAATGTTAATTTATCGATTATAATCCTTTTTTTATAAAATTCTTGTTATTCAGCGAACAATTAATCATCGATTTTGTTGTAAACTATTAATTCTTTTAATGATATAAATTCATTTTTTAAAGGAGATAAATAAAATATATCATTCACATCTTTCGGCAGGATCTTCTTTATTTCTATATTATCTATATCATATTTGTGAAGATATATAAACGTTGTAATATAAAAATATAAAAGTATAAATAAATAATAAAATAAATATAAAAAAATGGTTTTGTTGTGTAAAGGAATAATGGGGTAAATGTAGGGTAATTAGGTATAGAATGGTTTTTGATGATGATTTTCGATTTCAAGTTTTAAGGTTAGCAATCGGCTATTTCGAGTAAAACTTGGTTTACAGATAGAGTTGATAATGCTGAATCAAGATATATTATTAAAAATGAAATGTAATTGTGGATTATACATAAATATTGTATTGAAGTTTGTATCTTCAAATTTAAATGTTAAATGAAGTTATAGTAAAGTTAAATGGTTTATACGTTAAAAATATTATACTAATATTACTATATTAGTATGTTGTAGTAGAATGTGGAGTAAAGAAGTATAGGGTAAAAAGTATGAAGTAAAGAATTGTATGATTTTTGTTTAGTTTAAGTTGATATCGTAGGAATTGTTAAAAACGTAATATTTTAATCGTTGAATCCTAAAGATATAAATGATATTGTTGTAGTTAGCGTATAGAAATCGAGTAATTTATCAAATGTGTAATACAATTAATTAATAGGTTATGATTCTTATGTTTATGTATACAAAAGCAATTGTTGATGTAAAAAAGCTTATGCTTCTTTAAAGTTAACCTTTCGAATTCGAAATTCTTGTTTTTTAATTTGTGAATTTATACTAATTAGTATTGAAAAAACTATAAATTTAAAAGAAGGATTTCAATCATATATATATGAATAAAATTACTTTTTATATATTTGTAATTTAATATAATAAAAACGGTTTGAAGATTGTAAGATTATGGTATAGATAAACCTATTTATATTCTTCCCTTTCATTAGTGCTGATGCATTAGTAGCACAGTCCCATGATCACGTAACCTTCGGTTACATGATCCCAGTTACCTATCTCCTATGTCCGACCATAGGTGGTCACGTGACCTGCGGTCACATGATCCCCGATCACATGATCCATATTCCGACAATATGCTCTGTGTTCCTTCAGATTTCTGGTAAGAGCAAAGTAGTGGCTATGGTAATCAGGTTTGTTGCTGCTATCCTTTTTGATTACTTGGACTTCGATGATCCGTTCCGATTTTGTCGCTTTGTCACCCGCAAGAGAGGTAAAACGTTTATTCAGTTGGAGATGTTCGTCTAAAGCTAAGAGGAAAGCAGAAAGCAGAGAGGATGAGTCGTCCCTCCGGTCGCGAATCGCAGGGCAGCAAAGGATGATACTTGAAGCCATGATATCCCTCTAGAGCCAGATTTGAATAAGAATCAAGTTTGTTATTTAGGCAGTATTTGGAAATTGTAGACAAGACTTATGACGTGCTTCAGAGAGGTGGAAGTCTTTGCTCTGGAACTCAAGGAGTATCAGTCATAAATCTTCTCCCCGGTTTGTTCTCCAGTTTGTTCCCGGTTTGTAGTGACAAATTGTGAATTTTTGAGATGGTCATTGAATACACTTATCAATGTCAATTTAACTTGAATTGCACCTTATATTTCTCGTTCTGAATCACCATCTTCTTGTACGGCAGAATATGATTTGCCTGCCGTATGAGTTTATAGACCCTATCCCTTTCATTTTCAATTCATTACACAAGTGCAATATGCATTAAGTTTATTCTGGTGGGTTCTTCACCTCAATAATTTTCCATAGTGTCTTGCAAAACTAGTCTTTTCCAATATCTGAGCCTTTGAGGAGAATCAAGCTGCAAATGATGTAAAATACGAAGGAGTAATTACCAACTTCAAGTGATCTGCTGAGTTCCAAATTCAAGGTTTCAGGACAGAAAATCGATAGATACCCTGGATGCTTCATGAGGATAAAATTTATCACAAGATAGTGATGATAAATTTTTATGAATTCTTGAATGAGGAACAAGTCCTTGACATGTAGTAACCTTTCAGTGAAATCCGGACTTCCTTCGCTTAAACCCCTCATCCTCTTCACTAGCTTGACAATTTATCAACATTAGCCCTCTAATAAACACCTCTCTTGGATCAATTAATATCATTATTACCATCGACTTCTACATAGCAATTTTTGAATAAACCAACTCTCACCCCTACTCTTCAACATTGTCTAAATATAAACTGAACTCTAACCTCAGTTCCTTCAAGATTTAGTTCCTCACTAAAACTACCTGTAATTATTTGCCAAATTGTATGTTTTTTGCTATATATTTTCTACTCGAGTACCACTCCAGCAACATGCCTGCCTGCACCCTGGCCATTAGTCTCGCTCCCCACAACAGCCCTGCGACCTTTTGCTTGAGAAGAGATTCTGAATCAAAGCGAGGGGTTTTCCAAAAAGGGGTAGAGGGTTAAGACGCTGCAATTTTTCAACTCGAGATGATGGAGTGGAAGGGTCCGAATTGATTTTCGAGGTCTTGCGCATATTCTATCTGCGTATCTATCTATGCCTTAAAATCAATGGTTATTTCTCCCACAAAATGTATCCACCATCCTTCGTCGACATCTTCATCTCAAATACATTATGCGTATGTAAATCTATTGAGTTGCATCTCGTCATACCCTTATTGAAATAAATATAAAAATCTTAGTCCACCAGATCTACAGTCAAACCATCAGATAGATGTTTAACGGCCCAGTAAAATCTTATCTCCAAAAACTCGTTGCAAGTCATATATTTAAAAAATCACAGTTGGATCCACATTCTTTGCCGTCGCTATTCTCTTAGACTTGCCATGAGTTCTCATCAGACGAGTGAAAAATAGAATTCAATCGAGAATATGTCTATACTCCTTTGATCGAAGCCCATCTCATATAACCTTACCTAGTCGACAGGTCTGGGGAACTCATCAAGTTTTATTCCCCTAAGAAAACGTGAATAGAAAATTCTCTTGACCGAATCAACAGTATCCATTATTCTAACTATTCCATCGATTGGTTCCATCTATTCCACCCAACTACTCCAACTACTCTGTACATCAAGGCTCTAGAATTCTCCAAAGCATTTCGCTTGAAATAAAAGGTGTTAAGCACTCCACAAAACTTCAAACTTCACCCCGCAATTATCCGCCAGTACTAATACTAGCTGTCTGCCCCATGGCTTCTATGGAGGTACAGAGGAAAGGTTGAAACGCTATAAAATTTCATCACCTGAGAAGACTTGAACCTTCCACATTCCACCAAAATATGTTGGAATCTCAGATATACTTCTGCCAGTCTCGAGGACAGCATGATGACTCGAAGACCCTTCTTCATATTCTAGAAGTTCCCTGTAACTTGATTGAGATTTGACCTCCCGCCTATTCATTATATGTAGCGAGCCTGGCGTGCCGATTCGTAAACTTTGAATTTTGTGGAGGAGAAGACAGCAAGCTCATGCAGAACTCGATACCGGTAGATCAACACCCCAAGATTAAATCTGCCAAGATTATCGACGGATATTCCTTGCAGGGAGGCGGTCGAGAGATGGTACATACCATAGGATGATGGGGAAGTAGGGGCATAAAAACTTGGGGCTGATGATGTATCTCTCGCCCGATCTCACGGGTCCAAGGAAATCCCAAGTTTTGTTCGAGTCCTGCAGGCGAGCGAGTAGTGCCATTTGTCATGCATGTATGATCTTACAAAATGTATGATGTAATACGCACCGCACCGTTGGATTTTCAACTCAATCCTCCTGCGAGTTGTATTTCTTGGTGCGTGGGTTATACAGTACGAGTACATGGAATCTTCATCGGGATGTAGATTATCGTTTTGACAAAGCAGCTTCTTCTTCTTCTTTCTAATCAGGACGAATTTTGAATCTGTGAGTGTGCTACTTCTATGAGTGCGCTACTTTACTTGTTTTCGGTGACTTATGAGAAAGTGTGATTTTGGATGAGGGATGTAAAATTCGATAATCACAAATCGCCATTTCGCATAACGTGAATGGCGAAGCGAGTGCTATGGCTCAGTATATGTAGGTGGGTTCTCGTACTCTACATGTTCAGATACTCGTTTCAGGTAAGGCTGTTGGTTTCTATCATTGCCGCAGTACGAGTAGATTGGTTACTAAAATCAAACATCCCTTCAACCTACGAAGCACTTTGAGAATTCTGCGCCGCGATCGCCAATGGTTTGTTGGCCTTGGTAGATTCTGAGGAGGATACTCGAACATACCGCAAACACGGCTCGAAATACTCACTTGCATGATTATTCACACGCCATATGATGCATTGGGGGTTTATTATATCACGCCTCAGAGGCTCGACTTCCAATATACGCAGCTATTGGAAACGTAATAATATAGAGTAATATCTTCGACGAGGTAATTAGCTTCAAAAATGCCCCAACTCGTCTGCATCGTAATCGGTTGCTCCTGAGGCTTTGGAGAGGAGGAATCATCTCCGTCATCGCTGCCCGCGGTGACCTGATCTTTGCTATAAGCTCTTTCTATTGAAAAGTGCTGGGTCATCTCCTAGGCAATAAAGAATACCATAGTTCACACTGGTATTGTACATCTTGAGCTACAAGTTTTTTTTTTGTAATCTAATCGATAGTTTGAAACTTTGACAAAGAAGAAGAGTGGTTGGATAGTAAACTTAAAAGGCTAAGATTCTCCACATTACTTCAAAGCAAAAGACAAACCACTCGGGGTTGGAAGTTATATTAAGTTCATAGCTCGCATTCTCAAGATTCGATATTGAAAGGAAATTTGAAGGTAAGAAATCTATCAAAGAAGCATTGTTGAAACGAAATCGGATAAGAATACCCAGATAGCACCTTCCAATTTCCAGCTATGCGAGATCGACGACTTCGTCGAAACCACATCGTAGTGCTAGAGTAGTAGCTTGGGCTACAGATTTGAGAGAGAGAGAGAGAAGATTTTCCGCCGGCGAGGGCTATGGCTGCGATTGGTGAAGAGAGCGGTAGGGCGCATTGTTTTGAGGTGAGTTCATGTTCGTCGTGATGGAGGTGATCCTGTGGCTCCCTTTGGCGAAGTCATATGTATCGAGTCCTAAAACTTGGAGGGCATTCAGCGTAGTATCTAGGATATATACCGTATTGCCATCTGGTGGCGCATCGAATGCACGTGCGATATGAGTAAAAGCCCCCAGCAAAGATGAACGACGAGATGCTCCTCAGCATAGAGACTACCCTCCTACACCTGCACCTCCACCCCCCTCACACCAAAATCATATTTGCCAAGAGTAGCGGAACGAAGAATACTCAGCGTAGCATACAGCGAGACCGATATCG
The DNA here is from genome assembly GCA_002162555.1 of Monilinia aucupariae. Taxonomy (NCBI): domain Eukaryota; kingdom Fungi; phylum Ascomycota; class Leotiomycetes; order Helotiales; family Sclerotiniaceae; genus Monilinia; species Monilinia aucupariae. The sequence continues at coordinate 545,879 of NGKF01000003.1, forward strand.
TTTTGTCTTCCGATGGTATATCAAAGGAAGGCACCGAGAAGAAGAAGTAGAATTCACACCACAGACAACCAACGAAAACGTCGCTCACGCCGAGCTTTCACTACTTCCCCTCACATTCTATCGTTCCTCAAGTCCAACAGGTTCTACAAGCATGCATCCAAACCAATACCGCCCCCTCGGTTACCCAAGAGTAACCGATAGACTCTCAAGACATCAAGCAAGCCGACCCAAAACGAAAGAAAAATCCGAATCGCAATAAAGAAACAAAAATAAAAAGAAAGAAAAATCCCAACAAGAACCCCCCCTCCCCTCACCAAAAAAAAGGAAGCAGTGAAACTATTCCCAGTCCCAAAATCAAAACGAGAGGATCGCCAAAATGCGCATATGTCATGTTTTTCTTTTCTTCTTCGAGAGTAGAAAAGGAAACAAGTGACGTATAGTTTGTTGCTCGTAGTAAACTTACTACTTGTGTAATAGTAGAAAGTAGAAAGCACAAAATAAGTGTAACCCGTTCGAGAAATCTTAGCTAGAGAAAGGGTTGCTGATCCAGTCAATATCTTAGTATCTTAGTAGTAAGTACTACAAGTAGGCTTTCTCCCCTCCCCTCGCTTCCTCTTTTTCTCTTTCCAAGAAGAAATCGAAGAAGCAATAACAGTATGATAATCGCTGGTGCAGCTAGTTTAAGCTTGACGGAAGAACATCATCTCAACATCCGGCCAATCTTTCTCTATTTCTTCTTCTTCTTCTTCCTTTGGAAAGTTTGCTTTTACTGTGCTGTAGTTTGTGCGAGTACTCGAGTGCTTCAACTTGTCGAAAGGTTCAGTATCCTGTTTTTCTCTTCGGCTTGTGATTTGGGTGGAAATGGGGGGAAGGGGAGGGGGGTCTAGGAGTACTGCAGTAGTGCTAGTGTTCAGTTGGGGTGATCTGAATATAATCATTCATTCATTCCTGATCTCTGTCTCCCTGACTACATACTCGAGTAGAGCACTACTAGTGTAGATGGAAGATCTATGAGAAATCCTTGGTTAAGTCGGTAAGTAAAGTAGATGGGTAGGTAGGAGGTACCTGACTCCTACTCCAGTATTGCTCTACTCTATTATTGCATACTCTCACACTCACTCTCACTCTCACTCTCACTCTCACTCTCACTCTCACTCTCACTCTCACTCTCACTCTCACCCCATTCCTCAACATTCTAGAAGCCAAAGAAGAAAAGCCGCTTCTTCAACTTCACTCCACCAGGTGCCCCAACTCCAACTCCATCTCCTACTCCTAGGACTGGTGGACCCAATAATAGTCCACCCCAGTCCATTTCCTCTCCACCCCATCCTTAACGATCAGCATCCCTCGAAATCCCGAAATTCCACAGAGCCATTCCATACCTACCATTAATGCCAAACCCAGCAAGCATACTGTATACACATACATACATGTACATACATATACATAATTAATCAAATAATCCAACGGTGCAAACGTTCAAACGTCAAACGTCAAACATCAAACATCAAACATCAAACGTCCAAATGGCAAAATCACACAACACAGCATATCAGTACAGCACCTGCACCCAATCAGATAAAACCAACCATCCACCCACCCAATCAACCCAACACAATGTACACGCGAGCGAGCAGGCCCCTTAAAAAAACATATGCACCAACACCTCACCACAACTGCCAAGTCACAAATTGGCCTGCGCTATAAATCTACCGATGCAGCGATTCGCATGAAATAGGAAGTGCAGTGAAGTGAAGAGCCAGCCTCCGACGGGGCCGCTGACACGACATTGCCCTTCTCGACCTTCTCGACCTTCTCGAGTTCTCGACTGTTTCCTGTAAGTCTGCAACGCGTCCCCGTCTCCATCTCCATCTCCGTTTCCGTTTGGCGTTGGAGAAGGTTGTGGGGCGCTTTATTGGTGTTCCATCTCCCACCTCCCACCTCCCATCTCCCATCTTACATCTGACGTTGCATCGAAATCGAAATCGAAATCGGAATCGGGATACGCCATAACGATTGGAAAAGACAGAAAAAGAACAAAGTTTCCGACAGAAACGACGACTGGTGGACGATTGTAGAAACGATAGCTTCCCTAGGCCTAGAATGATGCTGTTGAAAACTCAACTCGGTCGCTTGACAAGGATACTAACAACTCAATTGAATCTTTCATCTACTCGAGTATCTATCTAAAAGTAGTCGAATCCTTGAGATTCAAATCTGATGTTTGTCTTTTATGTAACAACGGATAGAAAATATTGAGATTTATATTGCACGTGTATATATTATATATTATACTCGAGTAGAGAGATGCTAATTACGAGTAGCTAATGATTAATGTGTTTCCAAAACTCGCACTCGCATTAGACCTTATCATTCCGAGAGCCTCGCGTAGATTACTACGAGTACACGAGTAATCAGTCGATTGTCTACTCTGCAAAGGGGATTCTCAGCAATGATACTCGAGTGCGTACGGGATAATCTGCGCTCGCTCATAGAGTAAGTACAGCGCTGGGATAAATGACACCATAGCGATATAAAGAAATCTCAACGGTTTTGGGGAACGTGGGTGGGGAGGGTGCTATGCCATGCTACGTCGAGGAGGGAGACGTTGAGGATGCGAGTAGAAGTAGAGTAGAGGAGAATGCGAGGCTGCTGTACAAGATGCGGTATGGGTGTGTGCATTGTGCATAGAGTAGGTAGTTTACATACTTTGTATTCGATCCCGTACGTATATCGATGCTGTACGTAGGGAGTACTGTAGCGTATACGGTAGAATTGGGGGTGCATACTACAGAGATACACATGCACATACACATATGCATGTACAGTATATGTACAGTATATGTATATGGATATGCAACCTAGCATCATCGTCATCATCATCGTCATCATCATCGTTGTTATTTTCTGCTCGTTTCAACATCCCACCAAAAAGCAAGCGTTCCAATCCGTCATTCGAGAAGTTCAAGTCCAGATTGGGGAGGGGGAGGGGGAAGAAGATCAGTATGTACGAGTGAGTACGTTATACAGCTTATACTCGCAGGACGATGGTACAACAGCATAAGTGGGAAGATGGGATGGATCAATGGAGGTGGGCGTGGTGGGTGGGGGGTTTGGTGGTGAGTTATGAAAGGGGGGGCAAGCGGTGTGAGGCTAATTCTATTGCCGGGCGGTGTAGGGTATGCATTCCCGGGCCCCACTTCTACATACTCGGTATCGATTGGGTAAGGGTAAGGGTAAGGAAGGGTAAGGGTAAGGAAGGGTAAGGGTAAGGGTAAGGAGGAATAGATAGCATAATCTCCGCCTTTCTAGAAGCAATATCGGCGAGGCGGAAATGTTCTGGGGACTGAATCTCGGCACTTCGTACGTTCCCCGGTCTTTCCACGCCGGAATTGGATATTTTCCTGTGGTGGTAGGCTAGTGAGTCGCACCGTCTTCATCTTGGATACTACTCTGGTATCGTACTACTCGTACGTCCTACATGCGGCAGAAAACAAGATTGGTAAGTCCCCAAAGTATGTTTGGTGGGGCTGGAGGGCTGGCCTGTTGCCGGGCGGTAGCGGGGGGGCATGCGTGGGTTGGGCGGTGAGGATCAGGATCAGGATCAGGATCAGGATGAAGATGAAGATGCGGATGAAGGGGAAGGGGAAGATCAAGGGGCCGGGCTAGACGAAGGGGAAACTTCGAAACGAGTTTCGAAGTTCTCGTTTCGAAGTTTCGAACGTCGAAGATGGGGTATGCGGCCTACGGGAGGTGGAGAGGAGCCGTGCATGTTGCATATCAAGAGCGGGTGGAGATTTATTGTGCGTAGATACTTGTTTGAATAATAATAATAATGATGATGATGGAATTACTCGTAGATGAGTCTACTAGACTGAGGGAAACTGGATATATTGAATGGAATGTATCACGTATGAATATATGAAAGCGTTGGGAGTTGAAACGGATGAAAAGCAAGACCAGTATTGGGAATCCATCGAATCTTGCATCATCTTATAGAGTAGAGGGCATGAGCCTCAAGATCAAGCACTTCACATTCATGGCCTCCCCCCTTTTCCAGCCGCATTTCCCCAAAGGAGAAGAGGCACCCATCCCTCATACAACGCGCAAAGTGTCCACGCTCCAGAAATTCCCAAGTTCCCGAGATGATGCCCACATGCTCCGAACCTGGGGCTCGCTCGCTACCTACCTGCCGAGTACTAGTGGTTTATACGGTCTCATTCCTCGAGTACATGCTTGCGTATGTAGCATGGCGCAATCCAAAAGGTTCCGAGGGCTGGATGGTCAGTTTGGGATTAATATGCTCTCTATCTATCCGTATGCATGTATGTACTCTACATGTGTGCAATTGGAGGTTACGCGTACGGCGTACATCCAATATCCAAGGTGTTTCTTGATTCTTCGTTTTGAGTCTTGGGGGTACAGGATTGGGATGGGATGGGATGGGATGAGATGTGATAGGTACTATAGCGAAATACCTTTGTGGAAGGAAGGGATGGAGGATTGTCGTAGATTTACTTGCAATGGTGTAAGATTGAGGCTGAGTCTGTGAGATTGGGATTGAGTTTGTGAGTCAGAGTCTGTGGGTTGAATACGGGGTGGCAAAGGCGACGACGATATTACTTCCGCTGTAGTTTCACAACCCCAAGAGTTCAAGTCCACGTTCGAGTCCACGTCCAAGTTCTTGTCCCAGTTCTTGTCCAAGCCCAAGCCCAGAGCCGCCAATGATGGCTTCAGTCCCAAGTCATTGGAGGGATTCTATCCTGTATGCATGCGGTGGAGTCTAGATCTCCGAGTCCACCTCTCTGAGCTTGGAGTGAAGTATATCTATTGGATAGATAGGTCGATCGATATACAATATGCTTTTGAAAGATATACATCGACTATTTTGCTTTGATTAAAATACGATATCTAAGCTTTCTAGAGTATTTTGGTATCCCTTGGCTTACTTGGGCTGTACATTGGAAGTATTACGGTATCATGCAAGGGTAGATTTACGATCTTTATATCCGAAAAGAGGGACATATACAGTTACATAGTTAGGTTATATTACAATGAGGGAAGTAAATAAAGATGTAATCTTTCTGTTAGGTTAGAGAAGTATCAGAGTTATCAAAATCATTGAAGTTTGGAGATTTGGAAGTGTGGAAGTCTAGAAGTATAACGATAAGTTCTACTCGCGTATGAAAACACCAACCATAAGCCAACTCTCCAACTTCCCCGACTCGCCGACTTTCTGCATCGTGAGGTGGATGTACTTTGTATGTGTTAACCTGGATAGACCCTAAACGGCGAAAAGACCACAAGAAATATGGATACCGGCATAAGATCCAAGAATCCGATAAATAATGCCCATACAGGTAAGTCCTAGGTAGAACTCGAATTCGAGTCGGGACTCGGGGGTTAAAGAAGTAGGCTTCGAATGGCTGGGCTTATACGACTGTACCTATACCACCTGTTAAAACCGTCGATTAACCCTCAAGATAACCAAGATCTCTGCCAATCCATATGAAATTTTAATATGGGAATGTGGACCATCTGAAGGATTTATTCGTTGATATACATGCGTACACGACGTCGCCGTGCGCGTGAGAACGTGACGCTTCAATTGGTACCGCAAGTGGCATTTCAGAGCTATAGGGATGGGGTCAAAAGCATCTTGAGCATTCACCACTCATCACTGCACCGTCGACGAACTCGGAAGAGCCCCATCGAAGCTACGCGGCAGCACGTGCGCATTAGCTGCGCTCGAATCGGATTGGTGGAAGGGCGGTCGATCGATATGCCGATTGGTTACGATCGTGACGGTGACAGTGACAGTAAGTGAGGTATCATCGTCGTACGGTCAGAGATAAATGAGTATGAAGCGAGGGATTAAAGGTTATATGATCGATGCTATGTAAGGGTAGTTCGCTGTATATGATATAGTTTTTATATTATAGTACATGGTTCGCTATGTGATATACGATACGAGTAGCAAGGATATTACTAACCGACTAGGTACTTGATGGAGATATACTCGTAGATGTAGTATAATTCAAGATGATATCCCTACTACGAGTAGATATCTAACTTACCTACTATCTATCCATCGACCTACCGACCGTATAAACACAAAACATAAATCCAAACCGGTACAAAGAAAGATCTCCTAAAAGACCGAAGATAAGGATGAATGATTTTATAATCCGTGGTTGATTTTACTACTACGAGTAAATCAATTCGAATTTCAGACGGGATGAATAGTAATGTACTCTGTAATGTTCCAGCTTCACCCTCCTGGCCCACCCTTCTCCTCTGATCTGATTTCTCCGGGTAGGATCAGATGGATCAGATGGATCAGATTGATGGGAAGGATTGATGGATGGATTATCGGGTACTGGTACTGGTACTGGTGCTGGTATTGATATCAATCAATTACAATATACAACTCAAAACTCGAGTACCATTATCATCCAATCCACCAAACATCCACCGAACATCTACAAGTACATCTAACATAACCCTAATAATCTACTCGACTCATACAAGCACCCTAAGAACTAACCGAGTCATCAGCTACAGACCTGATGAACCACAACAATACTCGGAGCGGCGTCATCGTATAGGAAGCCGGTTTGGGTAATTGGATATTCGAGTAGATAAAGTCCTCGAGTATATACATATGCCGTTTGCGCCCAATGAATTCGATATTGCTGGCGTGGTAGTCGAGGATATAGAGTAAGGAGTTGAATTAGTTTCGACCCCATGGGGTTTTCATTTGGTTTGGCATCGACTTGAATATGCAATGTTCTATGTACGAGAGGAAAGTTAAGATGAAGAGGTTCAAAGTATCAACTACTCGTTTCGATATGGGAAAATATGGGAAAATATCATGCAAAAATATAGATAAATGCACTGTGTAGAGTATGTGTATATGCAATTATTCCGCTTTTGTACTTGCAAATATGGATTGTAAGTTGGTGTTGTAAATTTGCATGGTAAATTTGTCTTGAATCTGGAATCTTGTAGAGTTTTTCAATTTCCGGATTTGGGTTTGTGTATATGTATGCGTATGTGTAAGTTTGAAAGTGTGTAGGTTTCGAGGTTTAGAACTCGTGTGCGGTTTAGGTTCGATGTCTTCATACCAGAAGCCTTCGATTTCTACTCTATGATTACAGTACGAACGAGGTAGAGTGAGTGCATTCATTTCTCTTCACACACATTAGAGTATGGCCTCTCGCGTTTTAATCTCCTTTCTCTTCTTCTTCCTTCTTCCTTCTTCCTTCTTCGTTCCTTGCATGTACAGATCCTTTTCCCTTTTTGTTCCCTTTCCTTTCCTTCCCTTCACTTTCCCTCGCCGAATAGAAAGAGTATTTATTGGAACATACAAAGTATAACCATACTCGTATAACTATATACAAATGTACTATATACTATATGCTACAAAATACAAATCTCCAACCCCCTAATCCCACTCGGCAAAGACACCCCTCATCCCCCCCTCCAAAAAAAAGGGGGGGGGGAGTGAAGAGGAAAGCAAGAACTCATCGGCGCAAGTTATGTATATGTATGAATTAGAGCAGAGTACGAAATTCGCATCTCCTTTCCTCTTCGTCAACTTTCCACTTTCCACTTTCCATTCTTCACTTTCCACTTTCCATTCTTCACTCTCCACTTTTCACATTGACAGAGTACCTCTCTTTCCACATTTACGTCTAGCTCTCAACTCCAACTCAACTCTCCCTCTCAACTCTAGCTCGAACTCAACTTTCACATGGCCCTCTCAATCCTCTCACCACGCCGCCCATCAGCGCCGGAAGATCAATCGTCATCATCAGGATGATCAATGGAATTTCCAAGAAATAAATGAATGGATGGAATCAACTCGATGAAATTCGAGAAAATTCAATACGTGAAACGTATAAAGTGAAATCCGATGAAATGCAATCCAATCAATATGAAACTTTAAATATCCACATTCCTACTTCCCTACTTACCTTACCTACCTACCCCTTCCCTTCCCTTCCCTTCCCTTCCCTTCCCTTCCCATCGTTCGATTCAAAAGTTCGAAAGGTTCGAAAGGGTTCTTTGTTCTCAATGAGAGTTTTTGCATGGGGGGCCAGGGAGAGCGTACTTTGTATTAGGTTTGTGAGGGGGGTGGAGTGAGCATGGGGGCATTTGGATTTGGATTTGGATTTGGATTTGGATTTGGGTTTGGGTTTGGGTTTGAGGGGGGTTTTTCCGGGGACGGAGTAACTTTTTGGATTTGGATTTGGGTTTGGTGGGTTTGGTTTGATGGTGATTTGGATGAGGGAGGGGAGAAGGGAAGGTGTTGTTGTAGTTACGTATCACTCTCATATGAGGGAGGAGATGGGAGGTATGGAATAAGCTACCTACTCGAGTAATTTCACCCATCGTGCGAGCAAGATGCCGATGGCGGTTATGAAGAACGGAGAAGGAATGTTTATATTTCTATGTTTGTTTGGATGATTATATTTTTGCGGAACTTTATTATGCGGTGCTATGTACGGTGTACGGGTTGGTATTGAAGGGTTGGGAATTGAGACGTTGAGGGGTTTCTTTTGTTACCTAGATTGGTTTGGGGATTGGGGATGGAGATTGTTTTTGATGGCGAATTTGGTTGGATTGAATTGGATTGGATGGATTGGATGGATTGGATTGAAATGGATTGGATGGATTGAACGGAATGGCTTGGAATGGATCGGTACGCAATATGAGTTGGACCTTGGGAATACTCGTGACGGTTAGATGATTTGGCCCGCACTGTTCTCGAATAAAGGGGTTGGATGCGCATGCACATGCAAGTGCAAGTGGTGCTTTGTATCAAATTATATGGGCTTTGTTGGCCACTTGCACGCTCGTCCGTCTGGTGGTCTATCGTTCGTTGGTTTTTATTTTTTATGCTTTAACTTGTTTGGGTAATGTATGGAGAGGATCCACTGGATATTCCATCGTCAGCAGCAGCAGCAGCAGCACTTGTAGCATTCTCATCAAGATGGGTTGAATGCTCGTCGTAGCGAAGTCCTGCATTCATAACACTGAGCAGCACTTCGCCCGTCAGCAGTACACCATATTCTAAATTGAGGATACATACGGACCATAGAGTTACAGTTGTACAGAGTATGCTTCATCGTATTCCATCTTCCATATTCCATGGAAGATATATGGAATGGGGTGGGGAATGAGAGCATAATGGCTCACTTATGCTTTGCACATAACTTACTGGATGAGCTATGGAAATGAGCTATGGAAATGAGCTCAAAGCGCAAGAACGAGGAAAGCTAATCGGCCGCAGCCTCTGAGGGCGGAGAGATCGTGCTTTGAACTTTGCACTGCCAGTGGTTGGACTGGTGATGAGCCGAGCGACGGCTTGTGCTGTGCTTGTAGTATCTCAGCATGCAGAGCGGTGGTCGTTGTTGAGTGGAAGCAACCGGCGTGAACTTAATCATGGTGCAAGTCCAGAACCCGGGAACCCAAGGACGCGCTAGCAGGCAAAGGATATGAGTGGAGATTTCCAGTCTCAGCCCGTCTAAACCGCATTGGGTAAGTCGGAAGATAAATCCAACGTCTGGACATTATTCCCTTCGGAATTAATATGGATTCATCATTGATTGGCCGGCATCGAATCCTTAACTCATCAGAAACTCGAGCATCAGCCCCTTAACCGAACACCGTGTTCAATTGATAAAGAGGACACATCTCCCTCGATATTCCAACTCTCACTCTCTCATCCATCAAGCCGTCCATCGATCAAGCCGTCCATCGCATCCAATCCACCTCCTTCATATTATCTTTCACATCTTTCACATCTTTCACATCTTTCACATCTTTCACTCACCATTTGACTTCTCATCTTCCACATCCTGCTCTTCTCATTCCCTCGTTACCCTTCCCCTCCCTTCCCTTCCCTTCCCTTCCCTTCTATTCTATTCGATCTCTTATCGTCCATCGGACCACTTTAATCCTCCTCAACTGGTGATTGGCTCGGATAACCCTCCAATCCATTCCTAACCGAGCGGGGCTTGACCTGATCTGTCCTGTCCTTGGTCACCATGCGATAGTCCACCTCACCATAATTATCATATTCGACCTCTTGAACGAACTGTGCACAAATCTCTCTCCCCCCATCAGGACCCACTTCATCCTTCATCCACCCACCATCAATCCAATCCATTGAGAGATCACGTCTTTGCCCAACATCATTCGCCAAAGACAGCACAACCTCTACGTTACAATACTACACTAGACTACACTACACAATCATACACGATGCCGACACCAAACATTAAATTCGAGCAATCTCCAGCAGAATCTCTCGCCGAGTCATTTACTTCAACGCCTGGTCATCAATATTCATCATTATTCCATCAGCCGAGTATGGAGCCACTGCAAGCTTTGACTCCACAATCTTTTGATGGTGATAGCATGTTTGGGGATGAGTTGGGTGGGAGCTTGGTTGGGAGCTTGGCTGGCACGCCGGCGCCTGAAAAGAAACCGGTAAAGAAGAGAAAGTCTTGGGGTCAACAATTACCTGAACCCAAGACAAACCTTCCTCCTAGGTAATTCACACAACCTCACCATCCTTTCCTCATGCCGTCAGCTAATCATCATTTGACAGGAAACGAGCAAAGACAGAAGATGAAAAGGAACAGCGACGAGTTGAACGAGTCCTTAGAAATAGAAGAGCGGCTCAATCATCAAGAGAGCGCAAGCGACAAGAAGTTGAGGCTCTCGAAGCAGAGAAGCGACAGATCGAGCGTAGAAACAATGATTTGGAATTACAACTGGCAAACATGGCGTCCAGATGTGCGGAGCTGGAGAAAAAGCTTCAGAATGCCACGGGCGGCATCCATCATGGTGACCTCTCGCCCCCCTTTCTCCCTTCCGCCAACTCGACGCCAAGTCGACAGAAGACCTTCAATGGTCAATCTCCAATCGCCCTGACGAAAGATTTGTTCGCAGGCGAGCAAGATCCCTCGATGAGACAAATGATGGTGACCCCACAAACCCTTACAGATACTCACGAGGTCATGCAATCTGCCATGAGCCCTACAGTCAATCCATCTTCCCTCTCATCACCACCCCCCATGGAGCCAACTGAGGAGTCCTCATTCAGCGCCGGTCCCTTCGGTATGACACAACATTCTGCCGCGATGTTGTGTGACCTGCAGTGTCAACCGAAGGAGCAAGGCCCCTGGATGGGTTCGATGCAGAGTTTCATGATTATAGTTATTCTATGGGCGCAAATCAGCTTGGCGGCTATCTCAACGATCCTGACTCACTTGGAACAGATCAGGACTTCTTTGAACAGCGGGTCGAGCCTATCGCCGACTCCTTCATTAATGAATTTAATAATCTGGCTGGCGACAACCACGGCGCCGCTAACGATTTCTTCTTCGATGATTTCATTCACAACCCAGAAACTACACAGTCCGCGCCCGAAGTTCACTCTTCGGATTCGCTTGCTGAGAAGACTCCTAGCCTGCAGTCCCAACTTGGCGCGTCCTCTTCTGGATGCGACGTTGGAGGCAATGCGGTTATCGTCTAAACAGCAGCTAGCCTGCGATTGTCTGAAAGGCGCTGGCTTGTGTAATCTTTGTGATGGTGATGAATCTTCGAGTTTCGAATCGTTAATGACGCTGTCTTGGGCTATTATGGTTATAATGAAGGAACGGGTGCAGGCGCCGACGCTTTCAGAACCGGACGCGGTAATGAACGTCGAGCAGCCTTGTGAGCAGTGGAATGATCTGTTTGATTTGAGAGAATTCAAGGGTGTTAATGGAAAGATTTCTGTTAATTTAGCATCAATGATGGATAGGGGTGCACTGGGTGACAAGTCCTTGGATGGACACGGGCGTATGGCGTTGTAGGACTAACCATCCTCTCTAAATCAGTGATATCATGGGTTGGGCAGGACTTCAGACCCTGTATCAGCATATTGTGCCAGCACAATCAAGCATTTGTTTACCAACATATAAGTTTTGTTCCAATATGTAATTGTGAATGTAATTATGCATGCTATAGTGAGTGTACTTCTTTTTGACGACGAGATGTCGTGTTGAATACATGACCTTGAAAGTATATATCCAAGCAAGTTATTTCGACTCACGTGACCGTCTGATGCATTCACACAGATAGGGTGGAATAGGAGAAGTTGGAGGTTGGTTACCAAAAAGCACGAGATGAATTTTCCAAAGTCCGTAGAATCATCATTAATGATTGTAGTCACTCTTGTATATAACGATACAATAACATAGTAAGTAGATGACTAGTCATCTTCTCTAACATGCATTCAATTTGCTACGCCATTGCAAGCTAAGAAGACCAGCCCGTGTCCTGAACTTCAAGACATCTATCCATCAATCTCCATGTAAATGCAAATGCAGATGCAACAACCCATGCATGCATGCCATGAAACCACTTTTGGTGCTTCGGCCAGAAAGGTAAAACGCCTCCTCCCAAGGTATCAATCATATCATCATATCTGCATCGTAATCGTTCAACCCAAGCCGTCCGCGCATCCTACTTCATTCGATCACCTCAACGGGGCCCATGCGAAACCCCACCAACGCCAACTTTCCACCGGCGTGCGATTCTCGCCCGCAGCCCCGTGCCGTGGGTCCGGGTCCGGGTCCGGGTCCGGGTCCGCTCGTGCTCACTTCTTCACTCCTGCAAGCGCTCGAATCCCAACTTCGCTAGGCTGCCACCGCTGAAATCCATCAACGGTCTTCCCTGCATGGGGAATGGCCAGAAGAGGGGATTCTCTTCGGCGCTCACCAGTCCAATCCCTTGCATCATGTCTAACTCGCCGACCGACGTGCAAAACTGGTTGAGGGAGATGGGAGACGGACGGGCCTGGACGTCAAAACCGGGCTCGGTCTTCTCCTCGTCGGCCCCCGGGACGCTGACGTTCCACCTCTGAGCCAGGTGACGAGTGATGTTGCAGGCGCGGACGGAAAATCCGTGGCAGCTTGCCATGTCGGCGAGATCGGCGATGCCCTGCGTCACTTTCCTCGCGCCGCTTTTGCTGTTGCCGAGGGTGACGAGGTGCGTGATGCTGGAGGCGAGGATGACGTAGGGCACGAAGGAGGGTGTGCGTCGGAGGGTGTAGAGTTGGGCGTAGGAGCTTGCGAGGGCCGATATGGCATCGGCGGCTTGGGTGCAGACGTCGCGGGGCGAGACGCCCGATCCAACGAGGGAGAGCTTGATGAAGGGGCGGAAGAGTAGCAAGATGGAGTAATGATAGTACATGCTGGATTGTTTTTTTTCTCACTTAGCAAGTCTATCGTTTGATGTGTGAAGATATGGTCATGGTCATGGTACGTACTGTGAAAAGAGCACAGCTGGTGTAGAGTTTTGCCCGAGGCGGAGAGCGGCGGGAATGGATGCATACCATCGCAAATATCTGGTATACACCTGCAGTAATGATTTGCTAGTGAAATTTGAACTGGGAGCATAGAAGAGATACAGAGATTGGTGGACGATCTCGGAGAGCTCGCAGAATGTTGCAAATACGGTTCGAAGGTTGGATCGCTGTGTAGAACAACGGTCCAATGGTACACCTGAATCTGTTAGTTGAGACACCCTCGAGTCTATTTGGGCACGTAGAGTTTACCATCATCGGTATATGGAACCCAAGAAGATGCTTCGACTGAATCCACAATGGCGGGCTTTACGGCCAATTTGGGAACGTCAGATAATTGAGGTATTCGTCCGATCGTCAATGACCAGATCCTCTGATGTGTCAGGAATCGTAGGGGCGCCAAGCACATTCGTGTCAAAGGAACGGATGATGGAAGAGAAAAGACCAAACTTACTGATCCAGAGAAAAAGCACCCCAGAATGTGGCTAGCCTTACCGCTTGCACTCCTTCTACCGGTTCTCTGGGTATTTGTCCCTCTGCCTCGAGATGAAGCCCCGCTTCAATCGCTAATCGAAGCGACTGCCCTGAAAGATAGATGCTCGAGCTAGAGTGGCCCGCACTTGCTTCTCTGATGGCCATCAACCCTAAAGCCTGAATGGTCGTCAAAGAATGATGGACCTTTTCAAGCTTCAGGAGCCGTGAGGCTTCGGCAAAGAAATGGGCACCGGCAGTGCTGCTATCCCTCGGATCGGTTCGCGCATTTGCATACGTCGAGAAGCGACATCCCAATGCCAATATCGCATTGACCAGCAACTCGCTACAATACGCGCGCTCCCCGCTCCTATAATCGTGCAGAAAATGCTCCTTGCTTAGCGAGGCAAAGGTGGGATACTCCCAGCAGAAGTAGAGCGCCATGAGATGGTCTACAAAATCAGAGTCCGATGTAACTCGGGTCCATGCTGACGGGGGATAGGTTGGATTCTCAGCATGGACCGAGCCAACGCCGTTGCCAAATATCGCTTCTTGCCCTTGGCATCTAGCATACACTATTGCGCTATTTGGAGAAGAATAATTGGACGTCGATTGCTCGTTCCAAGGAGGCCCGGTGGCCGAATAACCAAAATTACCGGGTAACGTGATAGGATCCGCCGTCCAATTCATCGAATCATCGCTAGTGGCTATGCCGGATGACACTTCATTTGCATCAGACCACTGGCTCCATGCCTCTTGAATTCCTGCGTTTTGCAAGTCGGCAGTTGGTCTTTGCAAGCCCCCAGATTCCGATGTTGTGGGAGGGACCGGAGTAAGCCCTTGAACCGGCCTGGGCGCATTTCCAAGAGCCTGATGGTCGGTATAACCTGTATATGTTGTTTTAGTCCCCCCGAGAACAGACGAACCTTGTGACGGGTTTTGTAAACCATTCGAAATACTCTCCAATCCCTCGCCTTGTCGAAGTCTATCGATGATATGCGCCGTCTTATCTTGCGAAGCGAGAGCCGCAAGCACACGCTCACTCCGCAGCTGATAAGTCCTCAATTTTTCGATTTCGGATCTCATATTCTCCTTCGATTGCCGGACAGGAATTTCGTAGACGCAATTGGGATTTTTGTGAGACGCACATCTTGCGCAGGGCGCTCCGCCATCACACTACAGAGTGGAAGGCGTTAGCAATGTCAAACAACGCTTTGAAATGGTCGAGCTGGTGTCGTTTGTTTGATAGGTAGAATATAGTACTATTAATAGATACCTTTGCACGCTTTTTTCTGCATTCGGTGCAAGCATTCGGTGTCACCACACCTAGGCCACGCCGTCTCTTCGGATTGATTGTGTCTTCGGTATGGCTCTTTTGACCGTTCGTTTCATCAGAAGAGCTCTTGGAATTGCCCGTGTCTTCCATACTGAGTTATGCGTGTATGTAATGATGGGGATTGTATATAAAGTGTGATGTTTTTCCGCGCGCAAGAGAGATCATCCCATGTTCCGTCTTTTCGTTGTCAAGTTTTGTGAAAGCTGGATGAACATCAACATGACCTTGAAATGCGTCGAATGCGATCACAGGTGAAGATGGCGGCGCTTGATAACCTTACTTCTGGTGTTTGATTAGGAATATGGATATGCTCCTTTTTTCCCTAGACCAAGTAGCTAGACAGCAAGTATTGCTTTTTTTGGTGGGTAGGTGATGACATCATGTGTGATATTCAAAAACCGTCCCATATGAGATTTCAAGAAGCGAAGTAAGGCTAACCTCGCCTGAACATCAATATAAATGTCTAGATGCCTTTATTATAAAGATTGACATCGTACAAACACCTACTTGTGACTCTTAGAGAATAGAGCAATACCCTTGCTTGTCTAGAATATTCCATCTGTTATGCGTTACTCAGTACTACGTTACAAAGGATGTGTGACTTATCATTAATCACGTGACATATCACTACCTGCCATATCGGTTCCTTCGGGCCAACGCAAATTTGGCAATGTGGAACCATGTTTTGCTCCTCGACATCTTAGAAGCGTGGAAGAAACGACTTCAAATTACTGACAGCAACTTTAGTGACAACATGAATTGCGGCAAAGAAGGCTCGATACTACAACCTCTTCGTTTGGGGGATGGCGTTGTGATCCAAAAACCTCTCTCTAGAAGAGGCAAGGGACCTGGATTATTGATCCTAACACCAGAAAGTTACTCTTCACAATCTGACCGAAAAACACTCGATCCAGAGCCATGTCAGAAATGGGCAGAAGAAGGATTTCTGGCTGTGAATGTTACGATCCCTGATCATGAATTGGAAGCTAGCCAAACGAACTTGGGAGCCGACCTGGATTCGGGTTTGCAAGCTCTGAAGTCATCGCCGGAATGTACTGATCCTGATAGATTGGGACTCGTTTGTATGTTTCAATATTGGTGTGATCACGTTGCTGTACAAAATTTGTGATAAACAGCTGACGAGAGGCTTTCCCATCTAGTTTATGCTAAAGATTTGGATGGAAGCGCACATACTGATACTGTCTTCAAATTGATACACCAGGGAATATTCTTGGTTGCTATTCTCTTCACCGATGATACTAAAAAAGTCGCTGAATATCTTACTGATGCATCCATGCCCCCCTTGATGGTTCACAGCTCCAAGAGCTTACCTGGCCCTTTGTTGAGAGCTGATGATGTCGCTCACGTATATGATGCAACAAAATCATCAGACTTTATCCTCCCAAGTCATGATTCTTATGATCCAGGGGCCGCGGGTGTGGCACATACAAGAAGTCTTGGATTCATCAAAAAACACCTTGGTGGACCCATCTTTGATCTCGAAGTTATCTGGGATGAGCATACACTTTATGAATTTGGTGAACGAGATGTTGAGAAAACAATGAGTACTATGGTTGACCAGCCATATGTAAATCATATTCCAACAGTATGTGACTTGTGAAATATTTTATCTTCATGCTAATACAGCTTCTTTACCACTAGATGACTGGTGGCATTGGAAGGGGGCCCCTGACAGAGTTCTATAGCAATCACTTTGTCTTCAGTAATCCGGAAGATACAAAGCTTGAGCTTGTCAGCCGGACTGTTGGTGTTGACCGAGTAATCGATGAATTCATTTTTAGTTTCACGCATGACAAAGTAATAGATTGGATGTGAGTAAACGTCGAAGCGCATGATAAAATTCTGATTGACATCATATAGTCTCCCAGGAGTCCCACCAACACACAAACATGTCCGAATCCCATTCACTTCTGTAGTCAACGTTCGCGGCGATCGTTTATATCATGAACACATCGCCTGGGATCAAGCCACTGTCCTCCGACAGCTCGGCCTGCTACCCGAGTACCTCCCGTTCCCATACGCTCTCCCTGATGGCCGATTGCCTGCTAAGGGAAAGCGATTTGAGTATCGAGTGCCAACCGCTGGTGTGGAGACCGCACGAAAATTGATCGATGAGAGCAGTGTGGTGAGCAACGGCCTGTTTGGATTCGATATTCGAGAAGTGGACGACGTATAAGTAGAATATCATCTTGAGCTGCATAGTTTGAGGTCTCACGTGGTGAATCTCGTGTTTCATTTAACCATCGTCTCGCTGTCAAACTACCTACCATCTTTCTCTTCTACAGATGATACTTGAAACAGAGTCAATGGATCGTTCACATTTTGACCTCAGCTCCAAAATCTCAGCGCAGCTCATACGTCCGTGGGCGCATATCCTTGCCCTTCGCTTGAGCTGAAATTTCTTCGCCACATCATTCCATGGTGGCAGCACTCCCCAACAAATTAATAGTATACCGGATCGGGTTCGTAAGTCACAGACGGCACTCTGAGAATTTCTCCCTTGCTATTTAGGCGTCGGCATTTGACACGGTTTCCTTCTTCAGACCTCAAGTTACCAATGTCGGCAGAAGCACATAATCGCTTTCGCTTCCCATCATACTCACCAGGTGTCTCTCTGTTCGACTGTTCCGACCTTTTTTGATCTTCTCCCTCGTGCGTGCACTGTTGCTACTTTTCGTCTTCGCACCCTGTCATCCGTTGCCTCAACCTGCACAACCAGCCTTCAATCTTTTTACCCCGCGCGCAATTCATCCTGAGCCTTAATATCCCTAGCTGCTCGCTGCGGATTTTATCTTTTCCCCGCGGTTTCCGAATGTCCTCGTAAAGCTACAGGAATAGTGCAGCCATAAAATATATACAGATCAGGTCACCCTCCCTGGCCGAGCTGCGCCCCAATCCTAAATCCCCGCGTGTTGAGAGTACACATCGCGCCCGACTCAATATCACAGTTTAAATTGTATAAAGGAAGAAAGCCAGTTGTTACACTCATCCCGCTTTCTGACGGAAGAAATCAGGCTCCAGGTTTAGGCGAATCTGCTTCCTTCTGCCCTTCTGTGAACCCAACTCGTTACATACCATTCGCACATTCGCCTCCTTTTTTTCTTGGCAGGATAAAACTTTCATACATACATACATACATACATACATACATACATACATACATACATACATACATACATACATACATACATACATACATACATACATACATACAAACATACAAACATACATACAAACAAACAAACTATACTGCATAGCCAAATAGTATTTTTGGAACACATAATTACTATCTATCCCTCCCCTCTTTATATCTCTGGGGAAGAAAAGGATTGTATAGATTCTCAGCCGTAACATCGGGTCTTCTAATTTCTAGAAAATAACCGTTGCGATTCTCTTTCTTCGCATTAATCTTCTTCTTTCTCTATTTTTCTTTTATGTAAGAATGGGGTGTTGTAGAGTAAACGCATATATATATACTCTATACATTATACTTGAGTAAAGTAAACTAAAGTACTCGGAAATAAATTAGCCGAGTTTCAACTCGGATGGATTTCTCGTTATAATGTATAGATGGTTTAATAGATGGTGTTGCTATCGTTGAGTAATATTATGCATGTGTTTTATGAGATATTGTAGATGTGAATGAATGAATGAATGAATGAGGAATTGATTTGATATTGGTTTTGATATACTCGAGTAAGTGTATGTGTACTCGTAGATGGGCTTGCAATAAATGTTCAATGAGATAGGCAAACTATCGTTGTTTTAAATTTGAAATTTACGAGCCGATGAACATGAACATGAAAGTATCTATTCTACTCGTATTATCACTCATCATATAAATATCCTCACTCTATAGAAGGTGCTCAAAGTGCGCAAGAAAACTCCCCGATATACCAGCGATCCAAGCATTTATCCCTTCGCCCCTAAATAGGCGATTCAAAGACCAGGCTAATTCCATCATCACCCGCTGTGACAATTCTCCCTCCATCCCCCTGCACGAAACCCAAGACGCCACCGCCCTCCCCATCGCCCCGATGTCCCTTCCACTCCCTCACAAATCCCGAGTTGGCAATTCCAGTTCCGCCTCGGGTATCCCACCTCCTCACCACGCCGTCCATTCCACAACTCGTCAGGAGCCAACCACCCGATTGTGCATTCTGGACGAATTCGACTTTGACCACACTGTATTCCTCGTGTGCTTCTTTGATGTGTCGACGGACTGCGAATCGATGGGCGGAGTCGAAGAGAGCGATACTGCCGTCTACACTTCCGGCGGCCATTAATGTTAAGGGTGGTTGTGCGAATGCAATTGATTCCACTCCGTCACCCTGTGCTTGCAAGTCTGCAAGGATTTGTCCGGCCTGACCAGCGGATGCAGCACTTCCACTTGCTTTTCCACCAGCCTGTTTCCCACCTTTGTTTTTCGACGCCGCACCCGCACCGCCTCGACCAGCTGGTGCCGCACCAGAAGCATCACCCAATCTAGGCAAACCAACAATCTTGATCGAGCCTCCTGCTCCGCCCACCGCAACGAAAGCCCCGCTCGGCGCAATCCCCACGCTGAACAAACCCCCCTCAACCGCAAATCTCTGGTCTAACGCCGTAAGCCCCACAACCGTCTGTCCACTCTCACCCTGTGTCAAACCCGCCGCCGCAGCCTCTCCAAAAACATCCCACACATACAAACTTCCATCCTCACTAACCGACGCCAACAATTTTCCATCCGGCGACCACGCGCCCGCAGTACAAGACTCGGTGTGCAAGAAATAACTCTGTATCATCTGCAGCGGGGCCTCCTTCTGACTCGGATCAACGGTATAAACCCACACACTCCCGTCGTTCGCCCCAAGCGCAAACGTATTTGGGAACTTCTCATACGGACACGCGACCAGCCAATTAATCTCCTCGACTTCCTGCGCCTCGGTGTAGAATTTCCATTTACTGCCATTCGTCACGTACGCTCTCAACTTCCCATCCAGGCCTCCCGACAACAAAAACTTCCCATCTGGCAACGTGAACGCCAACGCATTGATCGAATCCGTATGCCCCTCCAACTTAAAAATCGGTTCCAATCCCCGCCTCTCTATCCTCTCGCTCGGGTTACTCTGGTAACTGGCCGGTAGCACGGGCGTTGGTTCGGGCGTCGCATCAAATATGTATCCAGCGCCAGGAGCATCATCACCATCGCTACCGCCCGTCGCTACGATTTCCGGTCGGGTAGGATGTTGGGCTATGCAGAAGATGGAATCTTTGTGGTGGTCGAAATGAGCTGCCGAATCATTCTGCAGTTGGTACTCTTCTTGCATGAGTTCATCTTCGCCGGCGTCAGCATCTTCATCGCCCGAATCCATAGCGGCGTCTCCATCGATATCCTCGATCTCTTCGGCGGCATCCGCGGGGTCGAACATTTCGTTGTCGTCTTCGTTGACGGGGGCTTCGTCGTGGGGTTGGTGAGAGGATGACATGGTGTATATGATTCTGCGTCTTCGGTTTACGCGAGGGAGGATGAGGGAAGTGTGAGGATGAAAGGGAGGAAAGGGAAAGTTGTCAATGGGTTTTATCAAGATAACCTTTTGGGGAATTGTTTCCTGCGGAGTTCGAAAATGCTTGATAATCTTTTTTTCTTCTGGGTTCTGTGGTTTTTGCCCCGCGACGCACGGACCAAGAGATTCTGCCCCTCCATCCACCAATCCACCAGTGATCCAACGGTGATCCCCGATATGAGCTTACAAATAAATGTTAAATACTGTATACCCACGACACCGGTAGTATCATTTTGTATCTTTCGAATTCTCGACACCCATTTTGTGTTATACTTCGACCGGACCAGTATCATAGTCTCGACTTTGAATTCTAGGATAGTGCTTGGAATCGAACTTCAGTTTATGCCCATACTCTGGAAGATTCCTGTAAGGTTTCTCCTCTGTACCAACGAGACTGAAGGTGTAGTGGTGTTCACAGCTTCAATTTGCCCCTATATACACGCAATGGTCCGCGTAGCTTTGGCCATTGTTAGATCAGATCGTTCATGGATTATTTCTACTACTATGACTAATACTTGCAATATACCTTCCTCTAGATGGAACAGCCATGATTGAAAATCTCATCACGGGAAATTTCGTCTCGATAGCACAGCGCTCTTCGGATCTTCTTTCACCTCTCCGGCTACATCACAACTTTGCGCCCTTGGCTCTTCTGGCATCCTTCTCTTTATCCCTCAATAGCCTCCTCAAAATCTTTCCACTCGGACTTTTAGGAATAACATCAATAAACTCCACACCGCCCTTCAACCACTTATGCCTTGCCTTGTGACTCTCTACCCACTTACTAATCTCTCTCTTCACCTTCAAATCATCATCTTCCACACCTACTGAGTTGGATTTGACAACATATGCTTTAGGGATCTCGCCGGCTGCGTCATCTGGAATGGGGATGACTGCGCAATCGGCAACGAAAGGATGAGACATCAAATGATCTTCGAGCTCGGCGGGTGCAACTTGGAGACCCTGCAAATCCGTGTCAGTTGAATTTATTCCTCGGGAATTGAACGGGGCAGATGATATGTGTACCTTGACTTTGATGAGTTCCTTAATTCTATCGACAATGAAAACGTGTTCATTCCCCGAGGGACTTAAGCGAATTTCAGCTTCATCTCCTGTACGCATCCATCTACCGTTCCCATCGGTATCTGCGATAAATGTCTCTTGGTTCGCCTTTTCGTTGTTGAGATACCCAAGAACTACCGATTTTGACTGCACGACGAGTTCACCCGGCTCATTGAGGCCAGTAACCTCAACGCCTTCTGGGTTGACTAATTTGGCACGAACTCCCGAGATGAGTGAACCACATGATCCAAACCAGATATCTTTGACGGAAGCCGCGCAAACGACCGTAGCCGTTTCGGTTAGACCTAGGAAGTATGTTAGGACCAGGCGAAATTTTTGCTGCCTTGGAATAGGGTGTTAAGTACCATAGCCTTGACGGATAATCCACTTGGGATAAATCTTGTGCAAATCTTCGGATGTTTCTGCACCCAAAGGCGCTGCTCCAGTAAAAAGGCTCCTAACGCTACTAATGTCATATTTCGAGCACAAGGCTTGGTTGTTAACCATTTGGATAATGATAGGGGGGACCTAATGACAATGAGCTCGAGCCTTGCATATCCTGTGGGTTGAGTACTTACTACGTAGAGAGTCTGGATTTTGTAGTTTTGAATGCTACCCAAGAATGACTTGAGTTCAAACTTGGGAAGGATAATTATTTCATCACCGCGATAAGTTGACCCTTGGGCTATGACTACCAAGCCATAAATATGGCTCAGAGGGAGAAGACCCAACCCCAATTCTGTGTCTGTCTCCCATTCGTCTCTCATGTGTTGCTCATATGATTTGAGTTGTAGAATATTTGACATGACATTTTGGTGACTGATCATGACTCCTTTCTGAGAATTTTATCAGCCATTTTTCTTCAATTGGAATCCTGCTTCTCGAGATTATGCTGGAATGTATCATAGAATGTTGGAAATTGACTTACTGGCAAACCTGAAGTTCCACTCGAATAACACAAATAAGCTGTCTGTTTGGCAGCCTGTCCCTTCTGCATCCTCAATGGCTCCAACTTTGGAAGCTTTCCACCCGCAGTAATTAAATCGTCAGCAGTTTGGAACGGTACCTTCTTGCCCCCAGTAACTTCTTTGGGCAAATCTAGGATAAATATCCGGTCGTTTTTGATACCCGCACCTTTGGCAGCTTGGAGAGCAGTCTCGAGTAGAGGGATACACTAATCCTCAGATTAGTGTCTTTTTTCAAAATCCTTGCTCACACTGGAAGACCTTACTGTGAAAAGTGCTTTGGACCCCGAAGACTTCAATTGAAATTCCAGCTCCGCAGCAGAATACTGAGCGTTTGCGGGTGAGACAACCCCACCCAATTCATGAACGGCATATGCCAATGTCATGAAATCGATCTGAAAAATCATTAGCCCTCCCATGTATCTGTATGTTGATGCAGATCCTCCTACGGTATTGAGCGAGAATATTCCCATTATTTTATCCCACTCCGTTCCGGTGTTTGGTTGCCATCCTAGCTCTTTCGATAGAGCTCTTGCGAGAAGCTCAACCCGCTGGGCTTGTTCCGAGGCCGTGTATGTTTTCCCTGATATCCCGCATGTGAAGGGGTTCCGAGATGATTTCAAAGATTTTCTGCCGTACTTCTCATTCAGCATGAATTGACTGATGGTTATGTCATCTGGCACATCTGTGCACGGGGATTGGTTAGCGATATCATTCCGGGAAGAGAGGCCATGGCGATTCACAGTGAGAAGTTGGAGTTTGTACATACTCGATGGGGCTTCCGGGACCCATGATGGAGGTGTGAAAACCATGATGTTGATATGGCAAGCTCGCAAATCAAGCTGGGCTCTTGTATAGGATCAAAATGTATATTTGGATCGAAGCTGCAAGGATAGATGAAATGATGGGGTATAAAGCTATATGCTCGGGCTGAAAGTCAAAAATGCAAAAAAAGAGATACGAAAGCGTGAGAAGCAGAGAGCAGAAAGACGTGCTTGATCCTGGTGATTTGTTGAACTCAATCGTGTCACTGTGCAGGTCTGGAGATACTTCAGTATAAGTACAAGTACTCGTACACGTACTCGCACAAGTACAAGTTCGGATAAGATTCCGCTAATTGATATCGAGCCGAGGCCCCCCTGAACGGTCAGACTTAGATACCTCCATTCAACCTGGATGGCACGAATCATGTGGATACCTGTGGTCCTGTATTCGTATTAAACACTCTACCCGAAGATGCTTTTGATGTAGGCTTGAGGGAGAGATGCTCACACGTACAAGTTACATCATCGGGACCTTTGAACTTGATTCTGTCATCCTGCCGCCGTTCTATCCGGTCAGAACTTCTAGCTGGCTTCTAGCTGATTTCTTGTGAATGGTAGCTTATCTTCGGCGTTGGAATATGATCATTACCTTAACACCGAAGACAGCTCAACTCAGGTACGAGATGGAGACCCCAGTTGCCCCGAGGTTGTGGTCAATGCACCGATCCACAAATTCTACATAAATATATCATCAAACATAAGGTTACTCTTTCATGAAAAGAATGAGCGATGCTTTTTTATCTTCCTCTGAAGACCATCTGTGAAGATGGTGGAAACATAACAACCGTCATGTATAAAGGAGCAGTGGGTCTGTCTGAAGGCCGGGTGTCAAGATGTTGGTTTGGGGATGAGCAGGATGGACAGGATGATGGTTGATGGCTGATGGTTGATTGTTGATTGTTGAATGTGTGTGAAGCTCTGCCAAACAGAATGTTGGAATGCCATTTCTGTTACAGGTCCAAGAATCACATTGGACATAGCAATTCCTCAATAGCCTCAAGAGACGGGATCGTATGTATGATCTGGCTGTTCAAACTGTTGTGATGGAGATGGTTCGTTTGCTAGGTGGCAAACTATCTAGCGATGTTTTGAGGGCAAATGAGCTGGTGGAGGGAGATAGAATCTGTTTGATCAAACTTGATGCCAGATATATGTATCTATCAATGTATCTTGAGGTCAAGTTCCAGAATAATTCTTGCTGCTGGGTATTCTCTCTTTATGCTTTCTTTGATGCTTCCTTCATAAAAGCTGTTGGGGGGTTTTCCTTGTAATGACTGCATGGAACATATATATATATATATGAGAATGGTGTTAATATCAGTTCGGTCTTTCACCATGACCAGGAGCACCTACCTATCAGTTTTTAACTGCACAGCCAGATAGATGATTGATCAAGGAATCATTTCGAAGCTCCACGTTTCATCACAAGTATCAATCGGGCCCAGATTGATCTCTCATCTACCGTTCAAGAGCTGGTCAACATCACAATTCCTAGAAAGTTCAAGCGAGTTGTGTTGATTATGTCTTCATTTTCACCTTCACTTTCAATCCCACTGTCGCTCTCACCTCAATCAGACTTCATATCGGTGAATTCTGAGATGGGGAGAAAGAACATCTCACTCTCGAAAGTTGGTGGTTAGATGGCATGGTGACAGCAAGATGAGCATGGATGGTAAGAGAAGCTTGAATCTGAGTTCATATACTAGTCTTCTTACTATCTAGTGATATATGTTTGAGTAACTCATCATAATCATCAGGATTACTATAGAGCAGTTGGAAGGAGTCGTTACCCCAAGCTCCGAATAGAGTCATGGAAAAGTTCCCTATCACCTTCCACAACCCCTTCAAATTCCCCCTCGCCAAACCCCTTCATCAAAGCAAACGCACTGAGACTCATTTCCGCCCCCCATTATATATAACTATGCTTGTATCTTCAAATGGAAAAGGTCACAACATGACGTGATTTGGTACTTTCGGTCTTCAATCGTCAACTCCATACCACGTATTCACCGACAATCAGACGTTCGACTTCGATATCTTCACTTCATCATTCTCTCAATTGAGGGGATGGAAGGATCAAGTACCGAAGTGGTGGAAGAAAACGTTCGATGGAGGACCACAGCTGATGTCGAGGGAGGGGGAAACCATCATTCACCTTCATCAACACCACTTTCTCCTCGCCCAACAACAGCCAAGGACTCCGGGCGAACAGTAGATGACCTGATTGTCTTCCGGTTGAGAGAATTCAATGGCCGATCACGGGCCATTCCTTCGACCAAGGTCCTTTTTTCTGGTGAGGAGTGAAGAGGGGGGTGAATCTTTCGGGAAGTCACGCTAGCAGTAGCGTCGTTCGAAGAGTCTTCCTGTCTCTACTTAAACCTTCGACTTTCGGTTCGATTCCCGATTCTTCTTTCCTCCTACAACCTCTTTTTATCTTTCCATTTATCTTTCCATCTATCCATCCTTCGTCCATCCTTCGTCCATAATTGACTTGTTTTCTTCCAGGTACTGCGTGAGATACCTTTTTTTTACAGCTTATCATCAATTACTTCCCCCTAAACTACCATCAGACTTCCATTTTATTTTTTTGACACGTCCAAAATGATTTCTCTCAAGCGTCGTCAGCAACGTGCAAATGCAAATGCAGCTGCTGGTGCTGGTACCAGTGCTGGTCTATCGGAATCCGACAGTTCGGTCTTGAACAACCAAGGTCCTTCGGTTTCCCCATCCAATGAGGTAAGATCGAGAAACATTCCTTTCCAAGCCCCTTCCCAATCCTTCGATCTTAACTCACTTCCTCCCTCCTCTGTCCAATTAACTTTCTTCTTGCATGTTTTCCTTTGTGCAATTACCCTGCATTTTCCGTTTCATTACCTCTCTTTATGTACATGGTTCTTTCCTTGTTGGCGAATTGAAACGTAGTCAGTCGCTTGACCGAAATACTCCCACTGATGGTGTTACAATCATATTCTTTTTTATGATAATGGGGTGGTTCTTTGGCTAACTTTTGAATTTTGAAGAGTCTTGGTCTGTCTGTGAACCAAGGCTCCTCCATACAGAATGAAGATGGCACTTGGTCCGATGCTAGTCGTTCTGCATCGACACCCATTCAATCTGACAACCCATCACCTCCACCTTTCACTCCCACTCAAACAATTTCCTCGCCTCATAGAGCCACTCGAAGCAGTCGAAATGTGGTCCGACAACCAACCATGAATCAATTCTTTCCTGTGACCGAAAAGCCCCTCATTCCCTCCAAGCGTAAGGCTGCGGTAAGCAGTGATGAAGAGTTCCTCCCAGGCACCACTCAAGAGTCATCCGAGCCTCCTCGCAAGAAGGCTACAAAGGCTACAAAAACATCAACTCGAAAGCCTCGTAAACCAGCCGCTCCCAGATTCCAAAGATCCTCCACCAAGACCAAGGGGCAATTACCTTCTCTTGTAAATGCGACTCTGGGGAAGCCAGAAGCTTGGGGTAAGCCTGAGGTATGGGCCGAGAAGCGCCAACAACTTTGTTCCGCACTTCCTTATTACAGAGGATACGAATCTGCTGCTTACCGCTCCCATAACATGATTTCTGGCTTCCTTTGCAACCAGGGAGTTGGTCCTCGTGATGTTTTCACGGAAGACATCTACATCACCAAAGTGTAAGCTTCTACAAATCTCACGATGACTTGTTCTTTCTGACAATCATTCCAATAGTGGTGGTGGTAAGGAAAAGGGTGAAGATGGCCAAACCAAACAAATCAAGGATCAAGACCACAGTTCGATTGCCATTGCTTTCCAGCGTACCATGGAGGCGAAGATGCCAGTTGCAATTATTGCTGGTAAGTATTACTCTTAACATATTCCAGACTTGTTTGCTCATACTAATACCTTCTTCATAGGTCAGCGCAACACCATTTGCCCTGTCAAGCTCAATCACCATTTCAATGTGCTTGGGTTCTTCCATGTTACTGATGTCTGGTGTGAGCTTGAGAACGGCCTTAAGGCCTGGAAGGTACGAATGGAGAAGATAGATCTCACGAAGCGATCGTGGTGGTCTCCTGTTGACTCTATCGCCCATCTCTCTCAAGATTATGATAGAGTCAAGACAGTTGTCCAGACATGTGGTGCTTGCAACACTTCATGCAAGACCATTTACACCCAAGGTTGGACTTGTCAAAACCCACAGTGCAAGCGTTTCTACACTTTCGACAGTGAATTCAACATCAATGATCTCCAATATTGTGGGGATTTTCTTCAAGAGCGAACTCGATACACTGGCGTTGCTCCTCCAAATGTGCGACCTGAGCCTGTCACTGATGCAGACTTGGTTGGTGAAGATGCCTTTGGTGTTGAAGAACGATGCAAAGAAGGCATTGTTTGTCCAAAGTGCTATGGCTGCATTCGTCGTTTGGAATGGCGTCAATGGGTTTGCGAGAATGTGGACTGTGACTTCACTCACACCGTCACGCAAATCCCAGTTCCCATCACTAAAGTGCTCTCCAGTGGTCTAGTCACCGATAACAGTCCATTGGACCTTATTCATGAGTCTGTTGGTGTTAGCCAAAAACCCATTGGGCACTACGATGTCTATGAGCTCAAGATCCCTGGCGAGACAACCCCAGCTGGTTGGATTCAAGTCTTCCGCTCTAATGGTCTTATCAATTCTCAACCTGGTGGACCAAATGACCTCTTTCAGGGAATGCAGAAAGATGACTACAGACTTCGCAGATGCCCTGCCCGAAACTCTGGTCGTAAGTTACTTTTACCACCCCCTCTCCCCTTGGTATTCTTCTAACTATTGGCAGTTCCAATGGAGATTGTCACAGCACATTTTGCATCCAATTGGGTAAGTTCTTTCTGGTCTTCGAAATTTTTTCTATTGCTAATTTATCGATCCAGGGTGCTCCTTACAAGTTCTTGGTTGCACACGAAGCCAATTCTTTCGAAGATGCTCCTGTGCCTATCATGAAGGCTATGCAAAGAATGACTTGGGCTGGACAACAAGCATTTTCTGAACGTGATGATGCTAAATTCACTCCTTTTAACGAAGTTTTGTGCCTGGGATACTTTGAGAGCATGCACATTGGTGTATGTGTTCCCTTCTTTGCTTTTTTGAACTGAAATACTGATTTTTGATAGTATCATGATGATGGAGAAGATACTCTTGGTGAAACTGTTGCAACCTTGTCTTTGGGAGCTTCCTCGACTATGTCTTTCAGACCTAAGGCCAAGAGCACTATTGGCGGTGTTCTAGAGTCTGCAAAGGGCTCCAAAGCCGGCAAGAAGGATTACGTCAGAGTAACTTTAAATCATGGCGACATCATTGTTATGCACGGATCCGGAATTCACAAGTACTATGAGGTAAGCAAGCTCCTTTGATCTTGCAGAAGTTGTGATACTAACCGACATCATTAGCATGCTGTGATACCTCATGGACTTCTACGATTTGCTCTTACCTGTCGTCATGTCAAGCCTGAGGTACTTAGCCCTGAAGCACGTGCTATCTGTGAACAGAAGAGCGCCCTTCCTGCCAACTTTGCCGATTATGCTTATGATGGCGACATTGGTGCCAAAGAAGCTCGCCCCACTACCGAAGAAGAGGATGAGTTCACAAAGCTCAAAAGATTCATCATTGCCAAGAAATTGTCTGGTGAACTTAATTCAGCCGAGTGCGCAATATTGCGAGAAATCATTACCTCGAAATGAGCACTTCTCTTGCTCATTTTGCTCTTATTTATCTTCCAAACTATCTACACCCAACACATCATTGCAATATTACTTTCAAGTGTTATGAACTTGAGATTTAACGACATTATGATATCATAAGGAAGGATACTAAAACTGGGATACAACATATCAATATACTTATTCGCCGAGCTCTCGTGATCTCATGATATCTGGGATTCTTTTTACGGGCTTTGGGTGCTTACAATGGGAACTATATGGGAACTAAATGAGAAATACATGGGAAATATTCAATACATCAAGGAGGAATTACGATTCACAAATGTAAATAGCTTTTAGCCACACAAAGAAAAGATTATACATCTAACTGATTTATCAACTGTCTTTGTGATTTTGCTTTTGATCTTGTATGTAAATTCATCAAAATGAATCTAATTTGTTTGTATCTTTGAGAAATCATCATTAGACGTATTTAATATCATTAGTTTCTATTATGGTATGGCTATGTGAGAAAGAAAACGTATGGTAATTTGATAAAAAAAGAGAGTTCAAAAGAAGAAGAAGAAGAAGAAGAAGAAGAAGAAGAAGAAAAGAAAGAAAAAGAAATAAACAATGTATAATAAACCCGATAGTTTCATCTTATATAACAACTTTCCACTTCAAGTTCCTCAACGTGATATATACATTAAGTTACATAGGGATTTTGATCGGGGAATAGGAAATTAAGTGATCTGGAGCTGGCTTGAATATAGAGGATCTCTGGTTTTGGTTTTGGTTTTGGTTTTGGATTATATTGGGTTATGTTCTTGTTGTATAAGTAGTATTATATATAAATATATATATATATTATGTGCACTAGGTGGTGTGAAGCATTTGGTCAACAAACTTTTTCAGGACTTCTATGTTGGTGGTGGGATTGTTTGTTTGTTTGTTTGTATGTATTGGGGATTAGGGATTAGCGATTAGGGACTAGGAATTAGGGATTAGGGATTAAGAGTGTTGAGATAAGGTACTCCTTTCTGGTTGAGGGTTGGATTGGGATGGATGGAGGGAGGGAGGGAGGGAGGGATGGAGGGATGGATGGGTAGATTGCTCGATATCTTGGAGAGGGGGAGAGAGAGAATTCAATGGGTTCTTTTGATGTGTTGTGCTTAGGTTTAGGGTTAGGTTTAGGGTTAGGCTTAAGTTTAGTTCAGGGGAAAAAATTGTTCGTTTGTTTGTTTTTTCGTTAATCTCATCGGCTTCATCCACCCACCGATCTATCCATCCATCCTGTATATATATTTCCAGCTCATTAACCAGCTAGCTAGCTACCTATCTACCCACTATAAATAGATCAGATCTTCCTCGTACATAATTTGTATTTCATGGTACAGCATCGCGCGAAGATTTCAAAAAATGTATACTCGAGTCCTCGAGTATATCCTGGATATAAAAACTAATCCAGCCTACTACCAGGTGCGATGCGATGGGGAAAGTTGATGGAAAGACTATATATGCCATGGACCCCCCAAACTCCCCTCCTCAACCCGTATGTAAAAAGAAAATCCCCAAAAAATTCTTTACGGCTTAAGCATATAAAAGTGCAAAGCCACGATGCGATGATCGACTTGTTGTGATGACACCTGGTAGGTTCGATCAGAACAAGCTTCTTAAAAGCGCAGTGGGACCCAATGGTATGGAATAACAGCGTAGCTGGTGGCCTGTACGAGGAGAGCAGAGCAGGATACTCTCGAAGTAGTGGTTCTATTCTGCGTTGTTCTATTCTTTGTATTCTTGAGGCTCGGATCTACGAGTTGCATATTGTTGATCTGTGCAGGTGCTGGCTTAGCATACCCCCTTGAGAAGAGCAATGTTGATCTGGATGTGGGGGTGTGCTGAATTGTCTTTTTCTGTTTTTTTGTTTTCTGCCTTTCTTTTTTGGAGATGCTGGATGCTGGATGCTGCATGGGTGGGATGTGGTGTGGTGACAGGTGTGGGGATTGCGGGGAGAGGAGTGGAGAGGGGACTTGGATGGGAGAGGAGGGGGATGAGAAGGATGAGGAGGAGAAGAAGTTAGACTAGAGCGTCCACCAGGACTTAAAAAAAGAGCCGTGGAGCTAGCTGTACAATTATTCCTCTCCACCACCACACAACCTCAACAATGATTCACGAGCTTAAATGAACATTTCAAACACTGAGAAGTTTCCCTCTTGAAACCGCACCAGCTGAGAGGCTGGAAGATCCCGTGGGTGATATAGAGGAGTGATCAGATTCATGATCAATAGAATAGAAATCCCAAGCTTCGGCTGGTAACATGATTTTGGGGCTCACCCTTAAGAGGTATGTATGGGAGAAGAGTGGAAGGCGAGATATGTGACATGTGCTAGGTTGGAGAAATTGAGTTGGGGAGAATATCGAGGCGGGTGCGAATAAAACGAGACGAGGATAGGCGATTGATGTAAAATGAGATTCAAAAGGAATGTGTGGTGGTGTCGAAGAGAAGAGAAGAGAATAGAAGAGAAGAGAAGAGAAGAGAAGAGAAGAGAAGAGAAGAGAAGAAAAGAGAAAAGAAGAGAAGAGAAGAGAAAAGAAAAGAAAAGAAGAGAAAAAAAAAGAAAAGAAGAGAAAAGAAAAGAAAAAAAGAGAAGAGAAGAGAAAAGAAAAGAAAAGAAAAGAAAAGAAAAAAAGAGAAGAGAAGAGAAAAGAAGAGAAAAGAAAAAAAGAGAAGAAAAAAAAAAAGAAAAGAAAAAAAAAGAAGAGAAAAGAAAAGAAAAAAAGAGAAGAGAAGAGAAGAGAAAAGAAAAGAAAAGAAAAGAAGAGAAGAGAAGAGAAAAGAAGAGAAGAGAAGAGAAGAGAAGAGAAGAGAAGAGAAGAGAAGAGAAGAGAAGAGAAGATAAAAGCAAACCTTATCCTTAACAAAAGCCATTTATTCTTCATAAATAAATATCAAAAAGGGGTAAATATATATTATTTAAGTAATTACAGAATTACTCTACTTTACATTTGCATCAGATGCGGATCGACTCGTACTCGTAAATTGAAAGATCTCGCTTAAACGAAAAATGAAAAATGAAAATAGAGAGCGAAAGCGAAGAGCAAAGGGGAAGGGAGGACCCCCTTGTTCCAAAGTGAGATCAAGTAATAGGAAGAAGTTCCAATCATTCATACAACTTTGCTTTGAATGGATAGATGTGATACCAGCCAGGAGTTTGTTCGTCTTCGTCTTCGTCATGGAAATCTATACCCCTGAGATCTGCAAATCTCTAACTGCTCGGGGACTTGTACTTGGGTAAATGGTAAAAGATGCAACACCAAAATTGATCTATTAGCAGTGATGAACGACC
Organism: Monilinia aucupariae; assembly: GCA_002162555.1. NCBI lineage: Eukaryota > Fungi > Ascomycota > Leotiomycetes > Helotiales > Sclerotiniaceae > Monilinia > Monilinia aucupariae. The sequence goes on from NGKF01000003.1 coordinate 578,468, forward strand.
ATCAATATTCATTGATGGATTTATATCAGTTAGGAATATGAGAGATAAGTGAATTAAAGACTGACTTCACTCAATTCTTTTTCAATGAATATTTTATAACTAATAAAATTCGCAAGAAAACTTTCTTAAAAACAATGATTTACTCCAGTCAGGTCCGGGATTATATTTAGACTCCACATCATAACTATCCGTAATTTAATGCAGCTGGAGTATCATCAAGATTCGTTTCTTCATTACTTCATACTCCATTCCATGCACGAGCTCGTGTACAGAGAATGCTTATGGGGTATTTCCCATCTCAAATCACTTAACCACCCTTGTCCATTAAACCATACACTATACATCTACATATACAAACTTGCCACGGCAGTGATATCCCTCTTAATGATCTCCTGACAAGTTTGCATTTTTTGGAATAACTCCGGATCACCAATAATCCTCGCCGCATTCCTCACCTCTCTACAAGTCTCATCTAGTCTCGTAATGACTCTCACGATAGTTCCCTCGAGTACATCTGTCAATTCCGTAATGTTCTTGAAACTCATTCCACGTGCCCATTCATATACGACCTCCATGAGGCCAAAGCGAGAAGGATTGGCTTCAAAATCATTGGATTCGGATGATGGTTGGATGACTTGATGCAAAAGTTGCATTTCCGTAATTTTCTTCGAGATTTCGAGGATTTTGATCTTCCCAGATTCCAGGGAACTGGGAAGAGTCGGAACATTGGTTGTTTTTTCTTGAAAAACAAAGGCGCTGAGGAGAGAAACAATTTCCTCAGGTGTGTATGCTGAGAGGACGTTATCTAGAATGAGTTCCGTGAGGATTAATTCGTCTGCGGAATGTATCTCGCAAGCGACTTTTCCCTTCAATTGGACACGTGAGGAGTCATCGATAAAGTCGAGGTCTTTTAGAACTTGGATTCGTTGCTCGTAGTCGGGTAGGAGTTGAAGATTGGTGTCGGACATCAACTGTCGAAGTTGTACGATATTGGTTTTAATTAGCCATTGGTCGTGACACATTGCGAACTGGGAGCGAGTCTGTTAGTATGTTTCGTGAAAATGAGTAAAGAATGAGATGCTCTTACATGTTTCAAAAATGAGGGACATTGCAAGCAACTGGCTTTCTCAGCAGTTGCAGCTTCTTGGGTGCGCTTTACAAGATTTTCCCTCAGGTGGAGATCTTTGATCTTAGACCAGTCTAATTCGTCCCATGCATTACTCTCCCATGATGAACATAGATTGAATAGTGCTTGCTTAGCTTTCTCATAAGCTTCACCGCTTTGAAATATTTCTGGAACGACTCCCTTCACCATCGTGTTCGTGACACATTCCAAATCGTTGACAGGAATATAGAAGGTTTTGGTAGTGATGTGTTTCTTAAGCTGTGGAAGCTTGGTAAACTTCCCTCTGAACTTTGACATGAATGGCAACAAGTCAGTTGTATCCCATTGATCTCGCCTTGTTCTGATCTCTAAAACATGAATAGATAGCCCGTTGACATCTAAAGCTCCGTCGCGAAGAAGAACACCAGGTGTGCGAACACCATCTTTATGGTAGACGACCAAACGACCTCGAGCGAACATCCTGCGACCGATGGCAGTTGCCAGTGAACCAAGATGAAGTTCGCGAGTGAGTTGCTTGTAAGTTTGAATTGCTTCAAGGCAAGCATCTAGATCCTTTTCACAGATAGCACAATCCTCTCTCTTGATTTTAGCCAGGTCTGCCTCGGAAACCTTGACCGCTTTTTCGTGCTCTGGTAGAAGTTGCTGGGTAGCATGTTCACTAAAACTTCTCTTAATCATTTCTTCAATCTTCAGAGCCTCCACTCGCAAGAGGTTAAGTATCATATTGTATGTCAATCGGAATTGTGAGCGAAGTTTTGACGGTTCACCGAGTATCATTTGACGAAGTTCAGTGACAGGTGGCGCTTCACCACCTCCCGGGGCTACAATTATGACGGAACCCACAGTATCTAAACCGCGACGGCCTGCTCTACCAGCCATTTGAGTATACTCTCCAGGTAGGAGGTTTCGAAACGATTGTCCATCGTGCTTTCGGTATCCGGAGAAGACGACAGTTCGAGTTGGCAGATTCAGGCCCATAGCGAATGTTTCTGTGGCGAAAAGAACTTTCACCAAGGTTTGTGCAAATAGCATCTCGACGATTTCCTTCACAATTGGGAGAAGACCACCATGGTGAACCGCAATACCTCGTCCAAGTAAATCTCGCAAACGAACAATTTGTGGTAGGACTCTATCTTCCGGCTTGAGTCTAGCAATAGACTTCTCAATAGTCATGTGTATGGCACTCTTTTCTGTAGCCGTACAGAAGTCTTGGTTGCTCAGAGCATCCGCGTTCTCCTCACATCTTTTCTTGGAAAAGACAAAAATACACGCCGGTAGTAAAGTTTCCTTCTTTAGAAACTGAACGAGATGTACCCATAGTGTCTTATCTTGAGCAGCAGTTGTTCGGCCTCCAGGTCTACCACCGCGTCCCATGTGTCCTGGATTGTGGCTAGCACGAGGAGGCCCACCCCCACCACGACCACCCCGCTGTTGAGCCCCTCCGCGCTGTTGACTGCCACCTCGTTGTGTGCCACCACGTCCATTCTGACCTCTACCTCTCTGATTCCCACCTCCGCGAGTGTTTGAAGGTTCTGGTGCTGGGAGTGCCTTTACCTTATCTCTTCCAGATAGTATATCATTTGCAGCCTTCCAACCTTTCTCAATGAACTTCTTATCTGCATCCACGATCTTTTGAATGCCCTTATCGGCCCAAAGATAATGCTCTAGTGGCACCGGTCTCTTCGGAGTCGAGATTACATAAATATCTTTCTTTTTAGTTCTTCCAACCCAAGACGCAAATTCGTAGGTATTTGGAACCGTTGCAGACAACAAAATCAATGTTACATGTTCTGGTAACATGATGATGACCTCTTCCCAAACAACTCCTCTCTCCAAATCATTAACGTAATGTACTTCATCGAAAATGACAAATTCTACGTCCCGTATCAAATCAGCTCCCCTGTAAAGCATACTCCTCAAGATCTCTGTAGTCATGATAAGACAGCTCGCCTCGGGATTTATCTGTACGTCTCCCGTAAGAATACCAACTTCGTCAAAGACTTCTCGAAAGTCGCGAAACTTCTGATTACTCAGTGCCTTGATTGGAGACGTATATATCGCCTTGGTCATATGCTTGGCGGCGAGAGCAATGGCATATTCTGCTACCACTGTTTTCCCTGCCGAAGTATGCGCAGCAACAAAAACTGAATCTCCGCTTTCCAGATGATAGACTGCTTCTTTTTGAAAGGTATCCAACTCGAATGGCCAGTCCCTCGCCATATCTGGAACCAATTCTCGGAAGTTTGGTATATCTCTCTGGACATCAACCATATGTGCCCATTCTCTTCCCCCTCTCTTTGTGCTCGAGGCTGCAAGTACACCATGAGGTTCTAGCGCTGGAAATTCGACCGGCAACATAGAATCAATATCATCCTCTTCATCATCATCAGAGCTCTCCATAGAAGCTTCGTCCTTCACAACACCGCCTGCTCCATTTGCAGACAGTTCCTCGGCCGGTTCCTCATCTAAGACGTTCTTCAAATCCTCTGCCTCTTTCTCATCAACGTCCCCCTTCTTCTCAAAGCTCAGCCCCCTGGTGAATCCTGGTGGTACACTGAGCAGCCCATCCTCTCCACCAAAATTTATGATTCTTTCTAGACCCTTCTTCGCCGGCACTGTATTATCAACCCTGCCAATTTGTCCCTCTAGAGCAGCCGCAGCCTCCACGGCATCTAATCCGCCGGGCGCAAACGGAAAGAAACCTGCTGCGCCTCTGACAAAATCCGCCCTATTGGCTGGTTTTCTCAGGAAAGATGTAGAATTCTTGGCAGTCGCACTATTCGCTGGTACCGTAACTTCTTTGTAACCTGTAACTCGGCCTTCCAACCCCTCTCGTGTGAACCGTGTAATTGTTCGCGTTTGGGTTGGGGCGAGCTGGAAAAGGTCTGTATAATTTGGTGGTGAGTCCCAGCGTCTAAATAAAGAATATCTATCAGTAACCTTATTGCATACAGATGGGATATTGAATTCGACTCCAAATAGGAACTCACTGTTGAAGCCTATTAAGCCATTCGGTAGAAAATGTGGTTGATGGCTCCAGGTACTTCTGTTCTAGCTCCCGTTCAAGCTCTTCGTTGGCTTGCTTGATCCGCTTGAGTGGACGTTGTTCATCAAGAATGCTGTCAATCCAGTCGTCGTCAAGTGTTTCCAGACTCTGCGATTTGAGATGGAGATTCTCCAGAGCTGATGCCAGACTTTCAGTCATGGCTATTTTGAAATCTTCCTTCGGAAAATTGTGGAAGGTGTTCAATGTCGTGGGTAGCTGGTAGCTGGTAGCTGCAGGTACTGTGCCAAAGTTTGGTGGGGTTCTTGGAAAGTCCACCAGTCCATCAAGGAAGGCACTTGTTGATTGTCCACCAGGTCTTATTTTACTTGAACATTGAACTGGTGAACCATGCCTCAAAATGTCCTTTTCCCCGGAAACCTCAAAACGCCATTAATAGACTATTTCAGTATGCAAGTGAATTAATTGCCTGTAGATCATCACAACATCGTGGTGCTTCAATATGTCAAAATGTCTGTCAACTAATCAACCAATCAACCAATCAATATCATTACAAAGGCCATAGAAGTTTCATCCAAGAGTAAACTGCTCTGTCAAAGGTGGTATCATTATATTAACCCAAACGCCTCATAATACTGCCATCATGCATCCTAATGCCGGAAAGAATTTATTTACCATCCCCCATTCATATCCATGTCCACACTCATCTCAGCCAGAGCTTCCATATCATTCATATCATCAGCTTCAGCTTCAGCTTGTGCGGGGTTTTCTATGTTTGGTTTAGAAGGCTGACAAGGTGCATTCATATCGTTCTCTGCTGCCAGAAATGCTTCGAGGTCATCATCATCCAGCATTTCATCATTGTCACGTTCTTGTTCCGCCTCTGCCAGTAATGCATCCAGGTCATCATCTGGCGGTCCATCATCTCCTGCCGTGGCAACCTTCGGAGGACCAAATATACTATTACCGCCAGCAAACACCGAAGTTGTTTCTGCTGTTGGGTTTTGTCGCATGACCTTCGGGGTAGCATCATACATATCATCAAAATCGGGATCTCTATTTGAGACCGGTGTTTTCGGTCGTTCACTCGCTGTGTTTTCAAAAATTGGAGCTACCCTCGATGCAGTTTCTCGTCCATTATCATCCCGTGCAGGAAGTTCTGGTTCATCAAATAGAGAATCTTCGTGCACCGATGATTTAGGTTTCCCCTCATTAATCCAGTCTATCCTTGCGGATTGGATCATCTTTTTGTGGCCTAACTTTTCGACCATAGCTAATGCGTCGAGAAATTTAGCTTTCGGGAAGAGGTCATCAAGCCAGAGTTGGTAAAATGCAAGGAGCCGTGATGCGTCTGAGTACTATGGTTCTGTAAGTATAAAGCTTCTATTCGCGAGGCCTGCTCTTTGATATACCTCATGACCTTTACCCTTAAACTTCAAATGATTTGCGGCCTTTTTGCGCAATTTTGGTATTCCTGCAGACGAAAGAAGTCTTTAGACTCACATCAGTATCTCCAGATTCAACTACCAGATAGCTGTTGAACATACTTGTGCTCATCAAGTTTCACTCGAGGAACTCTAGGCTTTTTGGTGACCTCAATTTCCTCATCAATACCCAGTCCTGCACCATTTTTCGCATTGCTTCCTGACTGTACAACCGTTTCCTTATTCTTACTTCCAGGAACCACGTAATTCTCGCTGAAAGGATCATTCATAGGTATATCTCCAGCATCGTAATCGAAAAGATCGTCGAAATCATCGAATTCATTTCCACCAGCATTGGGCGCTTCGGTGGAAAGAGGCCTTGTTGGCGGGGAATTCATTTTGTACACAGACAAAGTACAGGCAGCCAGTTGGGTTTGTACCTTTTACAGTCCAGATACAACTCAAATAATCGTGGAATATCAAAAATTGTTGTATAAGACGCGTCTTCGACAATGAAGACGCGACACGACAAAACCATAAGGTTCAGGCACAAATCAATTTAAGTCAGGGATATTTCTAGGTGGTCCGTGCGAGAATCCGGAATTAGCGTTTCCATATTGAACCTCCATCAAGAAACTGACCTCACCAGTGCGCCGAACTCCAATTGTAAGCAGTTGGCACAATTCAAAATGTCGAACACCGAGCAGAGGCCATTTGTGCCTTCAAAGAAAATCAATACCGATTATCCTGTAAGTTCCATTGCCTTTCCGCTTGTATACTGCGCAAGAAACCCACCAGCTAACAACTCCTCAGCTCATCGACAGCGACCCGTACGTTTCTACACTCCGCCAGAGATACTGAGAAAATGGGGCAAAGTACTGATACGTCCTATGCAGGCATATAAAACGAGTACTCAGCTATGCACGACCATCGGACTATGCGGTCGGGGTAGCGACAGCTACAGCAGGACCAAGTTTGATGTTATTGTGGGAACGAGTTGCACCTTCACTTGTTGGAAAGGGAGGATTTGCTCCAATTATGCGATTGTCGGGGGTGATTGGCGCTGGCGCAGGATTCTTCATGTTTTATCAACGTTCTATACGTATGTTTTGGATTAGTGGCCCATCCTTGCTCCATACCCTGCCTAACCAGAACTTGTGACCTTTTCTAAACGTGTGCTGATTATCACGGCAGTGCGATTCTACGGTTTCACAGAGAACAAGCGTGAGCAAGAAATGGATATGAGAGAAATGGTTAGCAAAGTCAAGAAGGGAGAGTCTTTATATGGTGAAAGCAACACTACACCATATATTCAGGGAGTCGCATCGAGAAACTCGAGATATGCCGGAGTTTTTCTGCATGTGATGCCTTGGTTCAACTTCGTAAACCATAATCAGCATGGAGTTGATACGGCCAAGTATTACCAGCAGGCGGAGAGAGAGTTGGAGGCTGAGAGGACAGGAAAAAACCTGACGAACTAAAAGTGTGATGAGTGGTAGTGATGCAGGGTGCCCAGTGAAATTGCATGGTAGAAGCAATCGAAGAAATCAATTGTAAATAGGGAAACTGGAATGATACGCTTGATCACAGTAACGGTTGTAGCGTTGTGAGTTATGACGATTTCCACACGCCAATGGATCTACAAGGCATACAAACTGCCGTCTATTGCTATCATGTCTGGGGTATCTCTTGACTGTCTATTCAATCCAAACCATACGCCATCTACTTCCAGAATTGGAAACCACCTGGTATACTATAATTTCCCTAATTCAACCGGACTCGTCTCCTTTTACTCTCGGATCTATCATTGGTTCCACTTCTAACTTCAACACTCTCTCTTTCTTATTTCTGGGCTCGGGCGCTGTAGCACATCATCTTCATTAGTATGTGAAAAAAGAGAGTAAACCCAGGAATACTCACCCCTTTCATTCTCTTGCACATAAAATCTCCTCAAGATAACGATTGCTTCTTCTCGCAGCCACCCGCCACTAACTTCATAATCGCTCTCTTGCTTCTCAGTCGTTCTGCCGTCGCCCTTCACCTTCTTACTCTCTTCCCCTCCATCCTCAGTGGCCTCACTACCATCGAATTTCCCGTTCCCAACATGAAGATTTAAAACTCCACCATTACCCCCAAACTTGTCATTAACCGCCCCGTACCACACTTTTCGTATTCCAAATTGCTGCAATAATGACGCGCACATTATACATGGTTCTATCGTTACGTATAAATCTAGGTTCTTCATATCTTCTGGCCCATAGCCACGCCTCTTACTTTCATTGTCGACTCCCTTATCATTGTCGCCGTCCTTCTCACTGCTCTCCCTCTTCCTTTTCCCGCCCTTATCATCATTCGCACCTCCACAATATAGCTTGGAGCTGGAAGATAGCAATTCATCAATGGCAATGAACTCTGCATGCCTCGTCCCATTATAACTCCTATTGGTGGCATTCATTCCTCTAGCCACAATCTTCTTGAGGACTGGATCAACTAGCACGCACCCCACAGGTGTCTCGTTGGTATTAAGAGCGAGATTTGCCTACAAACTTATCAACATCAAGAGCAAGACGAATGGAAAAAATGAGAGAAATACCATGGCGAGAGCTTCGCGCATGAAAGATAGGTGTGTATCTATTTCATCTTGCGTCATCGATTTTGCATCGGGTGGAAGATTTATTTGCGAGGGCATATTTCTTTCTAAATTGGTATCTGAAACCGATATGGAAGATTCCATGATTTAATCTGAGCACTAGCTCTCCAGAATTTAAGTGCAAAGAAAAGGGTTCTTTGTAATGACGAGGGATGGCGATGATGAGTGCAAGGAGGAATGAATTTTCAAGTCACCTGATGTGTAAAGAAGGGAAACTTTGCAAGGCTTTGTACAACAATACCCCAGCCAAATTTACTTAGATTCTGCTGCAAAGTCTAGCAATTACATTTCACAAGAATGGTATCAGACAACACATACCGAAGACATACTTGACACGCTTGCCAGATCATCATTGGTCGCACACAATTTGGCACGTTTATATCACGTGCCTGATAAGTTTAACCACAGTGTTGTTGCATATCTACTCGAGTGCAGAGTAAAGAATTCAGCTTTTCAAATCTTAACCCTTATCCCAACCTCAAGGTAGACCCATTAAATAGATCACGTGCCAAATCAAAACGATAGTTTTGTTGCATATCTCTAACCCTAAAGATAAAATTTGAAAGTCCTTCAAATTATGGTGGTTAGGGTTAGGATTTAGAAGTTTGAATTTTAGATATGCAACAAAACTTTTATTAAACCTCAGTAGTCACGTGGTCTAAGTGTGCACGGGAAGACGGACACCGACGAGCCGCTCTTCTCTTCCTACTACACACTGCGCTACCCAACTTTCCACGGTTCTCTCTTCATGAAGTCTCACTGAAGAGAACTTGGAATTCCTCGAGTGTTAGCTCTAGTGAGCTTGATGTTTGAACTTGGCACTATAATCAGTGCTCGAATCCTGACTGGAGATGCAAGGGTCATATGCCAAATCTACTCGATTTCAAAACCTCGTTCACTCTTGTGTAGCACTCTATAACCGCGGCCTCGAACCCTTTACTGGATTCTTGTCGCAAGGTAGCTTGCGAGGTTATTATCTCAGTGCGTTCTACGCCACGTGTACCGCACTCGGACAGCCTCTGAAGTTCACGTCATCGAGTGTCGCGAGATATTTCAGAATACACATTCATGTCTGATTTCAGATGACATTCATCTTACCTATGTAGTTTCTCGAAAGCAAAGCTTTCAAAGAAGCTTCCATTGCAGGTCCAGAGATGTTCTGAACGCTCGCACCCTTCCGACAAGTCTCTATCTCAACACTTCAGCGAGGCACAAATGTTTTGAATATTCTCAATTATGCAATGGCTCCTATTGTTTCGCATCGCGTATCTTCACCAACTAGAGTCACGTTTCAATCTTCTCATAACCTCATCGGTAGAACAAGCTTTTGCACATTGTCCGAAAAAGGCATCGCATTTCACAAGATGATGTGTCTAAGATAATCCCATCAGTAATAGAGATAGTTGCAGGTTATTTTTATGCTCATTTCTCAAATGTATGAGAAGGGACATAACGCCTCTTGTTTCACTTTGATCGTCAACATGATAACTACTATAAGATGAAATGAATATTCGATATAGTATATCAGCTATAATGCAATAACCAACGACCTACTTCATACAAACTCCTCGTCACCAAGCCGAAAATGTATTTCACCGAGTCAGATGTCACCATTGCTTCCCTCTTCTGGACTACCACTATTATGTTGCCCATCGACTTGTGAGTCGACTCCGCCATCCAAAGCCTCAACCCCTCTATTTCTTCTTCTCTTCCCAACTTACTAACCAAGGCCTCTCAGTACATCAACCGTCAATATTAGAGCAACAAATAATTTCTTCAAAGCAGGTGGTATTGTCGGTGAAGTTGGCAAAGGCTTGCGGGTGCTGCTGGGGTGATCTAGGGCTGGGCTTAAAGCTGCTGATATAAATGGGACTACGTGTGCGAAAAAGGCGGGCGATGCTGCTGGTGGAAAAAATGCGGCAAAAGCTCTGAAAGCTTTCATATAGAGTTAATCTGGGCCGAAATGTTTGATTACGGGGTGCTGTTTCATGGGCTCTGTATCGGATGAGCGGGGCTCAATGGAGGGGTGGAGGATCCCACGGCAAGTTACATGAATATACTTGCTGGTCAATTTGTGAAGGTTTCCACAATCTTTCTCCTTCGGCGCATTTATTTCACCTGTATCCGTAGTTTATTTTCATCATTGTTCTGTCTCAATGCAATCTTCTTGCTACTTGCATTATTGAGCCCTCTTTCTCTCATACATATAATCATGGATTCCATCTGCCTAAAATGATTTTGAATCAACCATCAGTCTCCACTCATTGCATAATCCATATACCCCTCCCTTGAATAACAAATCTCCTGGCATGTATGTTTATTGGAATCATATCCTCTTCTTTGGGCATCAAAAATGGTTGAGTGGGTATAAAACTGTTACTTTTTGACCCTATGCTCCCTCCCTATTTTCATCAACAAATACAAACAACTGATTTCAAGACCACCTATGTACCAAGCTTGAAACTCAACCAAATACCTTAATCTCCAAGTTTTCACGACAGGAACGATCTTCGCCCTATTAACTCAAGGTACTCACCAACCACAATATGTATTTCCGCACCATCCGCAGGTTCATAAGCCAGTATATATTCATCAGCTGGTTATGCTGCCAGGTGAGTTCTCAGATTCTTTTATTTGTACTGTACCAATATTGATACACATTTGCCTCTAATTTTAGCATTGCTAACAATCCAATGTTCAGTGCGGAGACCAGTGGCTTCCAACACATTATCAGAGCTGCTTGACATGTGGTCATTATAAATGTTCTCGATGTATACCCAACATCAGATGATGATGGTTTGGGAACTGGGGAGGGAGTAAGCTTCAGACTCTCGGTTAACCTTGGAGACTGGTACAAATACATAGAGGCGAATCACGAATGCATGACTTTTTTAAGATATATGAGATTTTTCCGAAACAGTGAGGTAAGCTTAAGAATGATATCTTGTCAGAAGATGGATATTATTTGGTGAACCAAGAACATGCAGGCTTACCTCAAGGGCTCCAGTGCTTTGGCATCTGCACGTGTGCCTGACGAACATTCCTAGTTTTTGTCATGCTCAACGCTCCAATAATTATAGGTCAACCTACACGTGACTTTAAGAAACAGTGTGACTCACGCACCTCGGAACCTCTCCTTCTCTTCAATCAAAGTCCATTTTGTGCCCATTTCCGGATCATGTCTCTCGTCAAAAGACCCAAAGGAAAGACGTCGAGCAAAGGCTGCTGGACGTGTAAAAGTAAGCACCAATACATGCTTCCATTTGCCCATCCCCCGCAATTTCCCCGCCACCCAATGTTTCCCCCACATGGATCGTTCCCAACCCATGGTTAACATTTCATCGAGGCAGGAAAATTGGATGCGACAAAGGCTTGCCTTCTTGCAACCATTGTGCAAAGGCTGGTCGCTATTGTGAGGGTTATGGTATCAAACTTCACTGGCCAGAATCGGGGGATGGACGGAGACCAGTTCATTCTTGGGAGAACGAATCTTATCACCATGCGCAACCTTCTCCGCCGCCAGCAACACGTGAAAAATATCAATTTTTAAATTCGACATGTACCGACTTGAAAATTGCGTCAGAGTTTCAGCAAAGATGTTATTCTGCGTATCAGTATATGTCGAGCCCGCAGAGAAGTCTAAAATTTGGTTATGAAACTACCCTCGAGTCACGGGATGCAACATTATTGTCTTACTGTAAGAGGAAGATTCAACCTGCGTAAAAGAAGGGTTTTGACAACTCTCTATAGATACGGAGGTTCTGTCTCGTATGATAACAACAATAGACGATAGCTTGAATGGTTTTCGAAATTACTTGCTTCCAAATGCACTAGCGGACCGTTACCTCTCTTGCCTGAGCTTGCGTTATGCTATCCTTGCGGTATCAGCATATCACTTATGGGGGACTGACGCTGCAGTTCAGTACAAGATCTCTGCTATACGACTTCTCTCACAGTCTATTCAAACAGGAGGCGGTGGGCTTCGAGGGCAATTTGCCACATGTATGATGCTTTGTGTAGGTGATGTAAGTAGACCTAAGCGTCGATTGCAGAAGATTCATATCCTAACTCATGGAAAGGTTTTCGACGGGGCTGATGGGAGTTGGCCTACACACCTACAGGCTGCAAGAGAAATTGGGTTGACAATGACGAAAGACCATTTCTTGAATACTTGGCTCTTGTATCATGATGTTTTAGCAGACTTCAGTCACGGAAGGCGGCAGGTGCAATCTATAAGTAATACTTTCTTGGGGGCACCGAGTGCTAACCCCGAAAATAAAGTCGTATGTCACACCCATGGCTTGCAAAGCACTATCTGACATGGACAGATCATCGGATCGCTGGGATGCTCGCTTGAAGTTCTCGAATGTATATCCTGTATCAATGAGCTTTCTGGGATATCCGAGAGACAGGAAGAATATCAAAATTTCGCCCAAGGATTGGTGAAACAACTCGAAAATGCGCACCAAATTCCAGCAATCTTGGAAGATGACACTACTGGCCAGATCGATCAGATCAAGATAGAAAATACTGCCGAACTTTATCGGCTGGGAGCACTCATATACCTACATTCAGTCCTATCGGTGCCTTCCGACTCTGATGAGATGAAAACCCTAGTGAGCAGGGCCTTGGTAATTCTTAGTAGCAATGGTATCTGTACAAGTCCTTGGCCACTATTTATAACAGCATGCGAAGTTGTCTGTGACGAGCAACGGATCCAAATTTTAGATGTTCTGGAAGACATGCAGAGTGAAAGAAGAATTGGAAATTTGGAAATAGTTCGAGGTATTATAGAAACTGTATGGAAGCAGATGGATCTGATGGAAGGTAATGGCGTAAGTAAAAGAATCGACTGGAGGAAATTGGTTGATATGAGGAAGCGGGTACCTTCATTCATCTGAAATTATAGAGTACTAAGGCACTGAATATTATATACAACGAGAATAATCATATAATATTGCATCGTCATCCCTTCTGCTCGGACTACTACGTATTTCCTTCAGCCAGATCTAAGCGGAAGCACGTTGACTTCTACCAGTTCTTCTCCAATCCCTCTTTTAATAGCTTCTTCAAGGATTGCCTCAGTCGCAGTTGCACCCACTCTCGTAACGCCTAGCGCTCTCACTCTCAACAAGTCATCTAAAGTCCTCACTCCACCAGCCGCTTTGATCTGCACGCCTTCCTTGACATTCTCTCGCATCAGCTTCAGATGCGATAATGTAGCGCCCTGATAATTATACATCCCATTACTCTGCTTCACAAAACCATACCCCGTGCTAGTCTTGACAAATCCGACACCGACCCTACTGCAAATCTGGCATAGCCTCACAATTTCCACATCGGATAGATAGTCGTTCTCGAAAATAACCTTCAAGATCGCATCTCTGGAAACCACAGCGTCGTTCACGGCTTGAATCTCCCTTTCAACATACTCCCAGTCACCCCCTAAGGCCTTGCCGATATTAATCACCATATCGATTTCTTTGCCACCAGCCTCCGCGGCTCTCCTTGCTTCGAAGACCTTCACTTCTGGAGTGCTGTTCCCAGCTGGAAACCCAATCACCGGACAGACATCGACGCCGGTTCCCTTGAGAGCGGAGATTGCCTGTTCGATGGAGTAAGGCTTGACGCATGCAGTTGCGACCTTGTATTTGGCAGCAGTGGAGAGGCCTGTGGAGATCTCGGCATCGGTCATTGTGGGGTGCAGGAGGGAATGGTCGATCATTTTGGCGAGGATGGGAAGAGACACAGATACTGTGGGTGGGAATGCGAGTGAGGATGCCATGTTGAGAGTGTATGGTTACGACGCGAGATAATCGAGGTTCTGGGATATTTCAGGAGAGTAATGTACTTGACAGATTTATATAGCCTTAGTAATGTTACAAGTATTTCGCTATTTCTAGCTACTATGTAGGTGTCTAGGTGTCATCACAGATCAAGCCAAGGAGTGGGGTTATTCACGCTAAGGTTACCTAGTAGCTATAACATCAATCAAGGAAACACACAACCTAAACAGTTAAATCGATATCATTCTCTCACTCTGATGTATTAGATATCCTTCAAGATCAGATGGAACATCATGTATGTGAATGTGGATGAATACCTTGAACGTGTTTGGCTTGCATACTGCATCCATCATCATCTTTGTCTCAGTCACGAACCAAGCAGCTGTCCTCAAATTAGACCATCAATCATCGTCCTCACAACTCATGAAAAACACCATTTCTACCAGTGTAAGACTTGATTTGGCTCTTCAATCAGCCTAGCCCTTTTGTATTGCATCTGTGGTTGGGTTTCGATCGCTAGCGAGAGGTTAATCTGCGCATTTTCCTTCTTGGGGGGAGAAAGGGGTATTCTACTCGTAAACGAAGCTCGTTTATTAACACACACATCGTAGCTTGTTGAAATGAAATATTCGAAGATTCTGGGAGTTGAGATAAATTATAGGAACTCTTTGTTACTTGACCTCCACCCTGAACTGTTCTGACTTCAGGGAGGGAAGCGACTGTCACGCGATTGAATAGAGTAAGACTTAAATGCCCTCAATCATCTATGAAATTTGAGGAACTAATCATACTTAGCACATTTATGGTTTGCCACAAGGCTTTTCAATCTCACTCATTCTCTTTGTGCTATATAAAGCACCTTTATTCTGGTCAAACAACCCTATCTGAAACTTTGAATACGCAGATCATGTTTCTTTAGCAACATCCTCTACAAGTCTACAACCGAATTGCACCCAACTACAATTAGAAATGCAAGAGACCCTTGACTGGAATGAACCTGAGGATATTACTTCCGGTCCTAAAAATTCGAATTGATTCATTTCTTTCAGAAGCTCTAAGGCAGGCATCAAGACCTGTAATATCCACACCAGAAATCTTTTCATCATCTCTTGCAGGTTGAGCACGAAATTTCACAAGAATATATAGGTTGATACCTCATTAATATAACTATTGAGATATATTCGGTATACCTTGTTTTGCTTTGCTTGCTGCTTGGCTTTGCTTGCACTCCTCATACATGCAGATCGTAGGCCTCGCCTTTTTATTAGACCTCTTCCGTCCCCTCCCCTTCAAAGTTTCTCCTTTCCTTGGCCAGGAAGTCCAAAGCGCACAAGAAGCTGCGTGATTGGTATTTGCCTAGGACATCAGGCGGTGTCTCAATTCCGAAATGACTCCTAGAGAAGGAATTATGCCTGCCCTGATTTGAAGATACTTTCGATGCACCACTCCTTACATATTGACGACACTTAGCAGCTGGTTTGAACAATCAAAACCGGGCATACCATCGAGAATGGCAGTAAAGAAAAAAATAATAGCAGCGGTGACAACCATGCCCTTCAAAGTTGTGCGATTCGGGGCTTCACTCATACTGAAGATGCCAGTCGCAAATCCCAAGGGAAGGAAAATGACAGTGGCATAGGTAAAGGTAAAGGCACGGATATTCTCTGAACTCCTAAAGCCTAGCTCGTCACGCGTTGGCTCTAGACTGCTTGTAAGTGATGTCCTCAGCGACTTTATCTTGGCTAGGCAGTGCTCCAGCTCCTTAATCTTGGCATTATTTGAGGAAGTAATTTTGTCGATCGTGGACCGGTATTTTCTCTCGTCGTATCTCGTCCATCGGGGCCTCTCCAACTTTCTGTCTCTCTCACGACTTCTCCAACTTTCAATAGTTTCAAGTGTACCTTTCAGATCTTCTTCCATAAGTTGCAGGGTATATTGAAATCCTGGCCAGCGCTTGCTGAATTTAGAGTAAGAATCCTATTCCATCGGTGAAGAAAACAACGCGCTTGATACAGAGATTCTACTCCGTCGAGTTTCTGCGAGGGAAATATCCGTCACATTAGAACCTTTCGCGTTCATGCTACTTATCACCCTGGGAATATTATCCTCATCCGAAGGGGCGTTGGAAACAACTGGCTCACTAGAAACACCCGATTTCCGAGAAAGTTCGACCGCCACGTCCACTGATATTGACGTGTTTCGGTCTCTTCCTTGAATTTCTTCAGTTCTTCGTCAATCTCCTTGAGCATCTTCTCATAATTTTTGCTTATTCTGGAGAGCTTTTGATCAAATAGAAGAAGTTCAAGTATCTTACGCTGATGCCGGGGGTTTTGTTGCGGGTTGTATCCCTGATATAGCTCCTTCGGCTCGATGAGTTCTTTGAAACGCGTCTTACAATCATGCTTCGCGGTAAAGCTACGATCTTTGGCAGACGAAAGCTCTCGGATCGAGGGGATGCTAAAACGCAGAGTTTTCCGGTGGCAGAATCGGCGATTAGCAACCAAATGAGTCGTTTCTTGGCTCTTTCCACCATTCTCTGTTCTTTCAAATTCTCGTAGATGTCAAGATTTTTTAGGACTTCAACATCTTTCCCTAGATCTAGACTTGGCAATTCGCCTAACCCCTTGTCTGTAGTCTTCTTCTTGGGAACATCGAGGATTATGCCTTCCTAATCAAACTCGGCATACATAAAATCTTCTACGAGTAGAAGCGCCATTTATTCCTTGCCTGTCACTTTTTTCCCCAAGAATCTTTGTCTTCAAAGAACTCCGGGAGATCATACGTCCATTCTTCTTGTAGCTCAACAATGTTTTTTGCATCAATTAGTTTATTTGAAGGGATTGAGTCCTTCATCTCCGAGGACTTGTGGTCAGAAGCAAACTCCATGGTATGGGAGACTGCCGGTAGAGCTGTCCCTCTGATCGGTTTCACTTCTACGGGGATCTCTCCAGCCTGGATAATCGAATTGCGAGTTATCCAAAGAATGTAAAGAGTTTCAAAGCTGGCGTGTCAATACAAGTCCCTTCCTCCATTTGGAAACATCTCAGGTTCCTTTGTTTCAATAGTCAAGTGCCCTGGAAGAAGGCCGCTTCCCGAAGCACTCTCCAGTAAGACTTTTCTCGCCCTCACAGACATTTCAATTGGTGATCTGGAATTAATATGAAATCCTTTAGTTCCCATAAGCAATGCTAGACCATATTGCAGGGGATCGTTCCACCTTGTGTCTTGATTTTCGTTGTGGAATTTCTGGGCTTCGATTGTAGCCTTCCACAAATAATCGGATTTTCTAAAGAAAGGATTTCTTGTTTCATGAAACAAAACGGTGTCTTTGGGGTAGAATCTAAATCTATTTTGTAGGAAGAGCGTGAGATCGCGATCATTCTTTGCATCGAAACGCCATTTTCCGTAGTAAATCGAGGCAGAACTTGTCGTTGAAAATCAGCAGGAGAATATTGGTAACGTAAATTGTTTTCCATCTCCCCATTGGCCTTCGGCTTCGATTTGGACTTGGGCTTCTTACAAAGGCTCCCGACTAAGCCGAGTTCCTCTGCTAACTGGAGCCCCCGCCAGATCCATACATGCTCATTCAAGCGGTACTGCCGATGCTCATTAAGTGCTCCCTCTGTGCGACGAGGAAATGCAAAGGAGCCGTTCCGATTATTTCTATCTAGCTCTGCTAACCAAGGCATGATGAATTTCTCTAGCGTTTGGATCCAGGATTGGGTGCAGGACTTTGTATCCTCAGCGCTATGGATATTTCTGAGTTGTGTGACAAAACGAGCGAACCTGATGAGTTGAAATGGCGTGTCACTCAATGGTTTCTTACTTAGTATCCCTTCTCTCGAGAATCTATCTTCAATTATCTCCCCCGCGACCCAGTAGTTTGCTGCGAAATGGCCATTCCCCTCCTTGGCCTGTCCTCCAACTTCCGCAACCCACCTCAGATGAGCTATGCATGTATCTTTGATTCTATTACAGAGGATTTGGGCATATTTCCATCTGCACATCACCCCCTTCCCATCCTCACATGTGCAAGGAGCAACTCGAATATCCGATGTTTTTTCTTTGCTGTTCCCCCAAGGATTTGAGTCCTTTTCCATCAGATTTCCTAGAAACCCAACCATAGAGAGTAAGAATTCGAGGGCAAAACTGGTAATACTTAGTATTAAAAGGTCTCTATGGCGTATTTCATCAACTCACAAACCTGCAGATGTGACACACCGATGTCCCGACATATCATAGTACAATACCTATACTGCATATATATACAAGAGGGCCAGCGCTCAGTCATCTGGCATCGTAGTATTGGACTATATCCGCTCAAGAGGTGCCGTACGCACGGCAAAGGTCTTAAATCTGAAAAATGCTATCTTGGTAGTGGATCGAAGCTTGCGGCATATTGCCTTTACGTCTTACTTCACATCATTCATTGGCTGCTATACTATAGAATAGAACCTGAATACAAATAACAATCAGATACTGCTTTACAGTATGCTCTGCTCTTAGTCCTTGGTGCTTTTATGGCTTTCACAAGCTATAACTGGAGGATTGCAGTAAGATGCTAGGTCTGAATGAAAGTACAAGAGAAAGGAAGAAAGGACGATGAATAATAGATTAGTAAAACACCTCCAACGTTGCTTCCTTCCTTTTGACATGGTTCGAGCTCCATCTCTAAAACCCATTCCATCTAGTCTTCACGCCACGAGGAGATCTTGAAAGCACTTGTACAACATCAACCTCCCAACTAACAATCAACCCGTATATTAGTTATCGCAAACTTACCTTCCTGCCTTAGAGATACGAACTCCAAAGAGTCTGAATCTAGATATATCAACACGAAGAAACCGAGAAGCAAAGAAACGAATCATGACAGTCGAGAACAATGAAGATACAATCAACGCTTTGCAGGCTAGAGTTGCAGGGCTCAAGCTCGAGGTGATAAGGAGAGACCAGGAACTCCTTCAAAAAAATCGCATTATTGAAAGTCTCGAATGCCAACTCTCAAGAGATGCCAACACAATTCCCGTGAAGTCGCCATCTCAAGTTCCTATGTTTGATTTCGATACGATTGATAATCGTTGCTCCATAGACTTCGACGACTGGTTGGGCATGATGCAGAAAAAGCTTGCCGAGATCAATAGAGATTTCATAACGAGGGAATCAGTTTGTAGGAGTTATGTCTTATCCCGAATAAGTGGACGTACTCGAAGATGGTTTGGATTTACGGAGAGGGTAACTCAATCCCCGGAGCACATCTTCAATATTTTGGGCGAGACATATGGCAGACGCGAAAATTATGATGCCATAATCGAATATGGAGGCTTGCGTCAAGAGGAAAGCGCACCATTTGCGCCATTCTGGAAGGATTTTCAACGGCTTGTGGTGGAGCTCAATTTATCGGAAAGTGAGATAGTTAGAGACTTGAAAGAGAAAGTAAACTCGAAATTGAGATCGGCTTTGCGGGATGACAATCTGACCAACCATCAGAATTTGGGGAAAAAGTGCTTGTTTATCGATGCCATGCTGAAAAGATGAAGAATTAGAGGCCCTGGAGGCTTCTGATGAAGATTCTGGTTAAAGCCAGTCAAGAAAACATGATTTGGACGATGTATAGAATCTTTGTGGTTTGGATGGTGGGAACAGCGTTCAAGGTGTCTTTTTAAAGTCGATGGTTGAAGTATTCTCTGAACTTATTTGCCTTGACCTCTCCAGCGTCACATCTTTATAGCTTCTGGAATTACCACCATGCTTAGACGAGCCAGCGCTCTATACTACTTAATTTATTCGCTCTTTCTTACTCCAATGGTCATCGGTTACCATGTCTCAACCAGGATCCAGGTAAATGATGTGAGCCCCTTTCTAAAATGATCTAAAGTTGTAATAGCGTCAAATCGCTCCAGATGTTTTGTTGCGAAATTTGATCAGATCATTGCAAAAGAGAGTAAGTGTTCTTTCAAACTGGATAGAGTATGCACAACCAAAGAAGTGATTGCGGTTTCATCTAAATTATAATGATCGAGTTTTCTTTGCGGAAGGAGCCTTTTAATAGAAGAATGCTACTACCTTCGTTGAAGAGATTTTGCATTTGCCACTGGCAACCGCCCTATACTTCCCTCTTAGGCAAATAAAAAACTTTCGTTGTAGTAACTTTTGGTTTTTCTCATAATAGTTGTACTATCAATCTTTAGAAAATCTCTCTTCATTCTAATGATTATAGCATCTCAATGCTTACCTGAAAAACAAATGATATAGGCTCTTGTTGTTTTTTCCTTAACCAAATTAATCAAGTATAACATCCCAAACTTCCCTTAGATTTATAGAATAACATATAATTATTCTTTAGTCTTCAATAAAAACAAAATCTAAATCTCATGTTAAATCTATACTATCAAAAATCCATCTCATTCTCATGTCTAGTCATCAAAGTAAACAAATTCTCTTATTTCAGCACAAAGCATATCACTGGCGAGTTCTTTGAAATATTCAATGGTGGCCAAGCTTCGGATATCCAAAGCGACCAGGATAAAGGGGAATGTTCTAATTTCCATAATGTACCTACATGAATGTTCTAATATCATTAGAATATGTTTTTAATGATACAGTAATTCTTTTCTTCATGATTTATGTGGATTACAATTCTCTTGAATGTAATGATAAAAGATTAGATATGAAAATGAACTAAAATGATAGTATCTTTATTAACATTTCGACATTAAAGTCCTTGGTTTCCAAGTTAAGATGGGTAACTAGATGGAAATAAAAGTATTATAGTCCATTGAGTATGAAGAGGTACAGAGTTACCTATCTAAAGATGTTTGTTGATATCGTAGGATATTTTGGTAGTGTTTATTGATGCATTGTCTTGTCTACAACATGGTGTCTCGGTACCCCTGATTCTCGCTTCGGAAAGCTTTGACCATATGAAGGATCTTGATGTTTGATGTAACAAATAGCCACATGGAACATTACAATCGTCTATACTTGTAGAAATCCATAACTACCCGCAGACTCTCTATATCTATTCGTGTCCAAAATCTATAATTCAAAGCAAATATAATGTTGAGGCTGCTCAATTTAATTCGAAATACTGATGGTGCATTTGAGACTCATCGAGCATATTCAAGAATATATTCGTGGGCTTGAAGCTTTGCGGATGTAATTAAAGGGCTCTTATGGCGTCTCTAGAAGATGAGATTTGAATGAAAATATTAGGATCTCAAGGCTAGGTAAGCCATTTCGAGATGCAGGTGTAGAATAATTGAGGATAGCGGATAGCGGATAAATCGGTTTTAATTTCGGAGCTCACAGAAGCCATTTAGGAATGTTTTTATAAATAGGAGGGTGATAGCTGCCGCAGCTTTGGTCTCAAAGCTTGAAGGTGTTTTGAGATTTGCTGGTAGAGAGAAGAATGTAGATATCATTAGTCCCAGAAGCAGAGATGTGTCATAAAGGTAGAAGTATCGTTCTCTGAGGAACTGAGGTATGGACCTGAGCACAGGAAGTTCTGATGAAGGGGTTTAGATGATAAAACAAAGATCCCATGGCTAAAATGCAAATAAACTTCTACCCTGACAAGCTGCTATAGTGACGCTTCCGTTCTGCTGGGTGTAAAATGAACGACAAGGTAATTTCCATGTGTGCTAAACTCAATGGCTTGTTCTCTTTGGCGTCCAACATTGAAGAGCAAGGAAAAGGCGACTTTGACCATTTATTTAGGCTGATTATCTATGTCTATCCATCCCCTTGTGCTGTTTTTCTTATTGAATTCTGCCGTTGCTGCAATTTCTGGAGGTAAGATTGCGAGAACTGTGGGATGTTATGCTAATGTTATCAGATATATCCCCGACTTGTACGTATGGAGCTCTTCCACAGTTAGATATAGAAAGCTAATACGATTTGTATCCTCGCCTGCCTACCTAATTGACGGAAACAAAAGAATCGGCTACAGTAAAGAGAGAGCAGAGGCGATTATACAACAACAATAGAGGCGCAAGAAATAGCTAGAAGTAGCTAGGTGTATTGCAGAAGGAGATGAGAGGCTGGGCTGCAGGCGAGGCGGAAGATAATTGTATAATAACAAGGCCGCAGGAGCGGGTGAAGGGCTATCCATACCCCTCCAGGTCCTCCTCTAGCCCCCGTCCGATCTCTCTCCGCGGCAGTACCCGGGTCCACGAGAACACAATGGAGGTTTCCTAATGGAGGATATAGCGAGTATTCCGTTTACTAAACATGTGATGTTTTGCTTTGCCTCGATTCGACCGCTATATAATTTCTGCCCCCCACGATCTTGATTCCAAATGACTCTTTCTCACGACACAATCTTTGCAGTCGTTACCAGATGGGTGGCTCTGTACAATAATCCTCCTTCCTTTGTACAGTACTGGGCTTGTCATTACTCAATCGCTTTGCCCCTAATCCGGAGCCTTGATAATCATTTTAGCCTGGAGCTTTCTGAACCATTATTTGAGGACCTTTGCATACTATCAATCGCCAAGGTTCCCTTCAAAACATTGTCAAGATGTCAAGAATCACACGCCTCGTCGACGAGGAGATTAAGAAGACGTTCAACCGTCAAGGGAACACTAGAAAAAGTCACTTTCTTTGCATTGATGCTGTAAGTTCCGATTTTATTGTTTTTCCCCTTACTATTCTTCGCCATCTCCATGCTTTTCGATCTATACTCTCCTCACCCTATCCTTCATGCCGGCCGCTAACTTTGATTCATAGATGACGTACAGACACAAGCCCTTGTTGATGTTGGGTAAAGAGTATATTGACGCTCACTTCAAAGATACCCACACTATCGACTATAGCCTGCCCAATATTAATGATCAACTTAACACATGGGCCAGAATTCTAGAAGATCACGATGAAAAAAACCTTTCTATGTATCATCGAGCCTTAATTCATCTGCACAGTGCTCGTGGTCTCCTAGCTGTCTTCACCCAGCCTTTCCCAGGTCGCCAAGAAAACTTCAGTGAGGAAGAATGGGAGAAGATGCTCACGTTCCACCTCAGATCTGCGAATTACTGCGCGACCAAAGTAATTATCATTCAAAAGCTCGATATTACGAGTGAAGAGTGTGTTCCTTTCAAAGATATAATCGACGCGTCTAAGGATATCAAAAGCTGGCTCTTCGCACGCAAAACTTTCTTGCAAGGCGCCGAAGACGACACGATGGGTGTTAGTGATGCTTCCGCTTCGCTGGACAAGAATATGCTGCAACTCGATGATGACAGTGTCTCGACTTACAGCCAAGATTTGGATGCACCGGACGACAGAAGTGATACAACATTACGAGCTGCCGATGATACAGTTGCCAACGAACAACCCACCGAAGAGCAAGATGATCTCAGTGCTGAAGATGACGGCGCAACAGATGAATTTCAAGAGTACGAGGCTACCACCAAAATGGCAGAACAAACCCCTGACAAGGAAGTTTACGTAACAAATATTGAGTTTGGAGACAAGCCCTTCACGATGGCCGAAGCAAGGATAATTCACGGTTTTTTGCACTACATGAAGGTTGATAAATTGGGATTAGTAAACATAATGAATGATTATTTGGACAAAATGGACTCTACCATGGAGTTTGGCAAGTTTGATATTGCGAAGCTGTCAAGAGGCAAGTCAAAAAGTTCTACGATGCATGACCATAGTTGATACTAATGTATGACATTAGGCTTAATGGCTATGGATATGGGTAGCATAGCTGGTGTCACGGATGAGTTTTCATCGGGTTCTTCATCAGCTGAAAGAGTGTCGACATACTTCTCAATTCCATCCCCCTTTAATGCCAACGCGAATTCGACCAGCGACATGTCAAAGTCTCGCAAAAGAAGAAAGATTGTCGAGGAAGAAGGAGAAGCAGAAGAAGAGGAAGAAGAACTTTGACGGATAAGCATGGCTGCATGTCTGTGAGAAACTCCTCGCTGGTTAACAATTAGTTTAGGCTGTATGCATGGTGCGCAGGATATCAGTGGCAGAGTATGGGAGGGATTTTTAATAACAGGGAGCATATGCCGCGCAGAGCAGTACAGCCACTACGATACAATACAATCTTAAAAGCATCTCATGTTTGGTAGTGACCTCCTAGTGATAACTACTTCATACTGGCTCAAGCTCACCGAATATCTCCAGGCTGGCTATACTACGACTTGACCATCGGCATCGATTGGATGATTTCGTTGAGATAAAAGTAGCCTCATAACACTATCCAAGTAAGAAAACCATCTTTTTGGCACTACTCTGCATTCCCAGCCTTTTACTCATTGAATAGTGGTGAAGAGTCTGCAATTGCCAATAACAGCCCGGAATAGAGAAACTTAATCATCATCGAAGAGCAAGAGCACGCGTCTATATATGTGTCCACAGCTTTGGGACCATGTCGTCGCCAGGTATTATAATGTAGAGAACTTCACACAGCATAAATCTGGTGGAGGTCGAAGATAAACAAGGTCAAGGTCAAGGTCGAAAGAGAGTTGGATGATGGATGGATGATGAATCGGGCCGATCATTCATCCGTTGTGCCGATGTTGAGCCGATCGATCACCAGGTATAGACATGTATGCAGTCTGTAGAGCAGCATTATTGTCACAATGAATGAATTACTAGGACGTGTACCGTCTCATTCCATTCCATTCTTTTCTTCTACTTGTATATCAGGTGATCAATTCACACTTCATTTGTTCAATGACAGTCACGTTATCCTTGTGATCCTCGTACTACTCGTGATAATACTCATAGATGGTAATAGTAAATGGCACTAGCTCAGTTGACTAAATCGCTTAGCCACAACTGGTTTGTTTTGTTTCGGACCTCAACTTTGTGATTTTTGCCTGACAACTCAGATTTTTGACCCCTCCATTCTCCTCAGTTCTACCACCAACCCAAGAAGTACCTTCCAACCACAACGCTTTTCCACTAAAGCTGCATCGGAAATACCTTCACATTTTCTTCTGCATATTCTTTCTTACAATATCTCCAAATAAATTTATTCATCATGGCTGAACCAGCACGCGAACCAGAGGTTAATACCAGCA
This sequence comes from Monilinia aucupariae, assembly GCA_002162555.1. Classification (NCBI taxonomy): domain Eukaryota; kingdom Fungi; phylum Ascomycota; class Leotiomycetes; order Helotiales; family Sclerotiniaceae; genus Monilinia; species Monilinia aucupariae. The sequence goes on from NGKF01000003.1 coordinate 603,500, forward strand.
ATGAACCTAAGCTTGTAGAGTCAGAGACCAAGCTTGCCACCGAGCCAGCGGCATTAAAGGAGGAGTCTGCCAAAGAAACTCCAGCTGAGCCGTCTGTATGTTGATAATTATCGCTCTTTAATTTCCTTCCTGGGCGATTACACTATTGATCTTGCTAACAATGATAAGACCTTGACCGAACAGGCTACCCAAGCCGCATCTACTGCCGCCGCCACTGTCACTTCTGCCGCCACCGGTATCACCGACAATGTTTTCTCGATGTTTGGTGGTGGAGCCAAGAAGGAGAAGAAAGAAGATGAGGACCGAGGAGATAACTCAGGATCTGCCAAGGCACAAAAAGCTGCTGCTGCTGAAGAGAACCCAGAGGTACTGTTGGACAACATATATATGTATAACTGCAAGGCTGATAGTTGTGCAGGATGAGGCCCCAGAATCCGAGGATGTTCACTTCGAGCCAGTCATCCGTTTGACCGAGAAAGTCGATGTTAAGACCAACGAGGAACTCGAGGAACAAACCTTCAAGATGCGCGCTAAGCTCTTCAAGTTCGTCAAGGATACTCAAGAGTGGAAGGAGCGTGGCACTGGTGATGTCCGATTCTTGAAGCACAAGGAGAATGGCAAAACTAGATTGGTCATGCGACGTGACAAGACTTTGAAGGTCTGCGCTAACCACTATGGTATGTTTACTGTTCTGGAAAGCACTATGTGAAACTTATCCTAATGGTTAATAGTTGTTCCGGACATGAAGTTGTCTCCCAACGTTGGTAGTGATAGAAGTTGGGTCTGGAATGCTGCAGCGGATGTTAGTGAGGGCGAGCCAGAAGCACAAACTTTGGCTATCCGTTTTGCCAACTCTGAGAGTAAGTACCTACTTGGCAAAAAACATACCGTATGGGATCTGACATACATCTAGACGCAAACCTCTTCAAGGAGGCTTTCATCAAGGCTCAACAAGAGAATGAAGTTTTCTTCAAGGCTTAAACGACAAATTTGTCCTCGTATTTACGTCTACTTTGCATCACGACTCCCCATTCGGCACGCAGCATAATATAGCACAGCACGTACTCTGAAGGAATGAAATTCATGATCATATTTGCATTAAAACACGTTTCTTCCATACCCCGTTACCAATTTACGCGCATGTTGTCGAGGACCTCTTTTGTAAGCATCCACGAATCGATACCTAGAATTTCTGGCGGCCCGGGTCTTTCTCGAAGATTACATCATGAACATGACGATGATGATGATGATGGAGGAAAGAAAGCCTTGATTAGTACTCAATTTTGAGACTTTGGCATGAGATTGTAGTTAGACTAAAAATAGCAGTCCCTCATTCGTCCCCAAACCACCAATTTGAATTGAATATATTTTGAGATGTGATTATCGTGACTCTGGTGAATATCAAGCCTCCTATGAACATTTGAAGAATGCACTGTACAGACACGATTGACGTATATCAGTCCGATTGGCCGCTGAAGAGGATCTAGGGCCAATATCATCAACGCGGATAAAAAGGTGAGGTTGGACAATTGAAACAAACTTCTTCCTGAGAGAAACAAACAAAAGCTGCAGATTTGACAACTCCAACCTCCTCATATTCTTTCAACAACAAATGTTCTAGAGCTCTCCTTAAAGTCACTTTCAAACACAACTCCTTCTTCCATACACACGTGATTATTTGTTTCTTCCAACCTGTATTCGTAGCTTTTAGCTTTAGCTAGGATATCAGTACCCCACTCAGATCACGATCAGCCAACTGCAGGTCCGTCGCAAATAATAAGAACGGCATCATCAAGAACTCGAAAATTCGAGAAAACTTTCAACCATCATAATACCGCCAAGATGGTTGCGGATGTAAGTAAGCTGAGAAGCTGAAGTGTTTTGTCCACTTGTTCGCGATTCTATCCTGCAAGAATACTAACTGCAGCGCAGATCAAGAGGCTTGTTAAGGTCATTACTGAGCAGCACAACATGTAAGTCGCGATCAAGCTTCCCATTTACGAATACTATACTGGGCTTAAGGATATATGCTAAGAATTGTCACATAGCGACAAGCCTGCTCCCCAGGAAGGCTTCCCGATGAAATCATGGAACATTGAGATCGTTATGCTGGATGAAGCTGGCAACGAGAAGCCTGCAACCTGCTTCAGCAAGGTAGTCTACAATCTCCACCCTACTTTTCCAAACCCAATTCAAAGTACGTCTATATCTTTGTGTTTGTATCGCGCGCGAAGCTTGCGAACCTCGCGATCTGACCTTTACCACTTAAATAGCCTTCACTGAGCCTCCCTTCCACTGCGAGAACGAGGGATGGGGTGAGTTCGATATGACGATCGATCTATTCACTACTCCCACGGGTGGCAAGCATCTCATTAGCCATGATCTCAATTTCCTAAAGCCGCGCTATGAGGCCAAGCACACTATCACGTTCAAGAACCCTAGCAAGGAGTTGATTAATTTATTGAGGGAGACGGGACCAGTTCCAGGAGATGAGAATGGAGGTATCAGCAGGAAGAAGGATGCCGATGGGAAGAAGAGAAAGAGGACAGGACAAATTGATATGGAGAAGTTAGCGGAGGGGCTGGTCAAGTTGCAAGAGGATGATCTTCTGCATGTGGTGCAGATGATTCATGACAATAAGAGCGAAGATACATATACGAAGAATGACATCGATCGTAAGTTAGAGTCTGGAGATTGGGCATGGGAGTATTGAAGGAGAAATTACTAATTTGTGGGATGCAGAGGGAGAGTTCCATGTCGATTTGTATACGCTGCCGGAATCGTTGGTTAAGATGCTTTGGGACTTCGTCAGTTCTTCGAACAAAGCTTTTTAGGAGAGATGTAAGATCTCATTGATATGGAGGAACATGGTGATGCTATACACACTCGGGACGCGACCAATATATTGGTATTGATATTGGATCATGAATGGTTGATGCATATATGCATTTATGGATGCAGTGTCTAAAATTGCCTTTCGCGGACATTTACGCAAGCAAAGGAAGGAGTCCTCTTTTCATCTTGATGCTGATGATCATTCACAAACCCAAATATCACGGCGTTCCATTTTTTTCGTTTTTTTTTATCATAGGGCATAGGATGGCATTCAAGTTGCTACGTTTTTGGTTTTTTCCTATTTTAATCATCAATGAAGGCATATGATAGGGCGTGATAGGGCGGGCGTATTTCTCAACTTTATCCTGCTTGTGTTGCAGAATCGTTGCGTTGCATAGCTTGCTTTTGGCCGATATCTATTGGGAAGCAGCATCGTGATTGGGACGGCGGACCAAATCAGATGGCGGTGGTGCTTGGGACAGATGACTGATAAATTGAACGAATGGGATGAATGGATGGCAGGAGGGAATTGATACGGAATGGAATGGAGAAAAATCTTTTCACAATATATATGACTTTCTTCCCTTTGATCTGAAGTGAAATTCCTATCCATGCAGCCTTTTCTAATGGAAGCTGCAGACTTCTTGGCTGGATGAAAGTAGCCGGGTATCATTCCGTATTCCCCCCCCAACGCCATTCCCCCCATGTGCGCCTCGCATGCTATATTACCGAAAATCCTCCCCGTACCGTACCCCCGGAGTCTAAATCTTATTCCTCATCTCCAAAACTCAACTTAATCTTCTTCCCCTTCTTCGCGGGGATCTTTGATTTCTTCTTCCTCTCCTCCGCCGTCTTGGCTTTATCGCCCTCTTCGCTCTGGGGTTTCCCGGCACCTCTCTTGCTCGATATCTTATCGTTCTCTTTTTCGTCTTTATCTTGGTCTTCGTCTTCGTCTTCGGACCCGCCGATTATCTTGCCTACTTTTCTCTTCTGGCTTATCCCTATCGTTGCGGTTTTTGTCTTCTCTTCGCTTTTCTTTGCTTGCTTTTCTTGCTGCCCTTTCTCATCACCTTCTGCTTTCTCGGCTCGCGCCTCCTTCTCCTCACGTCGCTCCCACTCCTCTCTGCTTAAGGTCTCGCCGCTTGCCTCGTCGAAGACGACGGGTTCGCTCTCTCTCTCTTCCTCTTCGTCTCGTGGCTTGGTCGGGCGCGTCCTGTGGAATTCGTGCTGTCCGTTGTGGTTGGGGGCGTGGTTGGCTTGGAGACGTTGGAGGAAGGGCGGGAGCGTGCTGTTGTAGGTGAGGTTTTTGGGGGTGATTTTTGGGTTGGACATGGTATGGTATGGGATGGTATGGGTAAGAGAATCAATACACTCGAGTACTGTTCCTACTGCAGAGTATAATATTAGGAATGGTGATGCTATACATACAGTCAACCAGTGATGGCCCTCCTCTTAACCGAGCGATATTCAATTCTCTCCCGTCCCGTCCCGTGATACATCTGTCATCCATTTATAGATCCCATCCTTAATACACTTAATACGATATAATTATATATAACAATTCTCCCTCTCTCTCCACTTTATACCTATATACTTGTAAATTCTCCTTGACTCTAACCTAAAACAAAACATCCACCTTACCCCAAAAAATCCTAACACCTCTCTTCTCTTACTCTCTCCAGAATCTCCAAAAATCTCCACATCCACGCACACCTGAACTTGAAATAACGACAGCCCTCCACCACAATTCCCTTTTCTCTACACTACCCCCCAACGTCGTCCCATGTCGTTCTAGCCCTTGTCCTTTTGTACACGACAAATTAACGATCACGAATTTCGCTTTGAATTTTCCATATCATACATAATATCTTCGAATCCTTCTTGTTCTCAACATCTCGCTTTGATCTCTTCTAAACTTATGTCGACGGCAGAAATCTTCTCAGCACCATAGACGGACGCGTCATCGCAAACCTGTTTCTACCTTCCAGGACACCCCAACGTCCAGCCGCTCGTTAGAAAGCATAGTCATTGTCGAGTTTTATTTGGGAGAACACCAGAATCGCGACTCTGCCAAAGGAAGACAGGCGGCTTGGGATCATTTTGATTCGACCCTTCGATTATACATTTTCTCAACTTTCTTTTTGTACTATACTAATACACCCAACCATTAATCGATCTACGGCACACACACTGGGTAGCCTCCTTCTTTAACGACCTGGGGTCGACTTACGTTCCCCCTATCTCGATATTGTGTGCGAGACTATCCTCAGCTATCAACAGACATAATGGGGTTCGTGCAGAGGGTGATGAAGCGCATGCCTTCATCGGCACAATTACCATTGGATGATGGGAAGGAGAAGCCAAAGGTCACATCGAGATTGGCATTTTTCAGGCGGCCGCTTCGATTGAAGGGCAATTCCAGTATTTCGATACCTCTCGGCGTTGTGCTGTTATTTCCATGTATCGTCGTTGTGTTGATTTTGGTGCTTTTTGTCCGACATCCTAAATCGGGGGTGGGAATATTAATGCCAGCTGGATCACCACCAGCTATCAGGTATGTCTTGGGTCCTCTCCATTGCTCTTGTATTTGAAATGCCAAAGGCCACTGACATCTGTTGGGGATTGTAGGAGGATCAGCGAACAACATGATAAAGTGTTCGTGACGGGGTGCGCGGAGCCTGACACAAGTCAACCGAGAGCCAATGCAGCATTCGTGGTGCTGGCAAGAAATAAGGAATTGGAGGGGGTCATTCAATCAGTAAAATCGATCGAAAGGCACTTCAATAGGTGGTATCATTACCCATACGTTTTCCTCAATGACCAAGAATTCAACTCGACATTCAAGGAAGTTATCCAAAACTATACAAGTGGGCCGTGTGAGTTTGGAACCATTGACCCTGGACATTGGGGATTTCCAGATTGGATCGACCCTAAAGTTGCCAAAGAGGGTATTGCGAAACAAGGTGATGCTGCAATTATGTATGGTGGTATGGAAAGTTATCATGCTATGTGCAGATTTTATTCGGGGTATGCAAAGAATACATTCTTGAAGACAAACTGGGATATTGAAGCTGTCTTGAAGCTGTCTTGAAGCTGTCTCGAAGCTTGAGAAGAATGAGGGAATGCTAACGAGATATTAGATTCTTTTACAAACATGAGCTTCTGGCTAAATACGAGTGGTACTGGCGTCTAGAGCCAGAAATCAAGTATTTCTGTGATATAACATAGTATGTTTTGCAATGGGGGAGTGTTACTGCAGTCAAACTGACAAATTTTTTAGCGATCCCTTCCTCAAGATGATCGATGCGAACAAGACTTATGGGTTTACTATTGCCGTTAAGGAGTTGAAAGAGACAGTTCCAAATATCTTCCGTTACGCATCTGCATACAAACGGGTTAACAATATTACATCTCAAGGCCTATGGGAAATGTTCGTTGAACCCCCACCAGAGGAGCCAAAAGAGGTACCCGAAGATGATCCAAACTACAAAAGGCCTTTACCTGAAGAAATTCTCCGGGGCGATCCATCTCGCGCATCTTTACCAGAAATCGACCCAGAAGCTATGGAAGGAGAGAAGTATAATATGTGCCATTTCTGGTCGAATTTCGAAATCGCGAGACTCAGTTGGTTCAGAAGCAAGGAATATGAGGACTTCTTCCAAATGATGGATCGGAGTGGTGGATTTTGGATGGAAAGAGTAAGTTGATATCATAAGGATATCTGGTTCCAGGCTAAAGATATTCCAGTGGGGTGACGCACCTATCCATTCCTTGGCAGCCGGGGCTCTCCTCGCTCCTCGCGATATTCACTACTTCCGAGATTTTGGCTACAGACATACAACCATTCAACATTGTCCAGCGAACGCACCCGCACGCCAGAGAGCGCGCGAACCTTATCTAGAAAAGACGACCCTGGACGAGAAGAAGCGAAAGGAAGAAGATGAGTACTGGGATAATTGGGATTCGGTTAAGGAGAATGGAGTTGGATGTAGATGTCGATGTGATACTGATATTGTGGATGTGGAGGGGAAACAGGGGAGTTGCTTGGCGGAATGGGTGGATGTTGCAGGGGGCTGGGCTAGTCCTTGAGTGGATAAAGTGAGGATTGAGCGTTAGGATAGGATGCTATGTCATGCCGTGAACGATATGGGAAGGGATTTATTTTGAATCCCGGGGATTAGGAATGGGATTGAAGGTGATGAAATGAAAAAATGGTGAGGACGAATGGGGAAGGGAAAAATCGGGATTGAGATTGTAAAGGATGTGATGTTGCATATTGCCTTTTTTTTTTACCTGTTCATTATTCATGATGAGAAACACAAGACGGTTCCTGGTCTGATCTGATGACATCTTTGATCTTGTGACTTGTGAATGGGGGTTTGGATCAGATTTGGAGGAGATGACGGGAACTCCGTTGGGTTTCATAAGTTGGATGATGGGGATTTTGAATTTCGGGAAACTAGAAACTAGACATCGGACACCATCGTTTTTGGCAGTCGGGAATCCCTAGGGGGGTGGGGAGGGTATCAGGGCGTCGGTATATCTTGATGGCAAGTGCCATATGTGTATGAACGTATGAATGTGTATATATACTCTACATGTACGAGTACTCGCAAATCTAAGGGTCAAAAATTTATCTATTTGTGCTGTTTGCTCGTACTGTGTACTTGTATTCGGTCAATAGGACGCTTATCCCTTTGGGTTTCCTGAGGGTTTCTTGAGGGTTCTTTATCTGGTGTGGTGGGTAGGTTGTAGGTAGGTAGGTGGAGGTGAAGGTGGAGTTTTCGCTTTGGTGTTTGTCGTTTGTCGTTTGTGATTTGATTGATGTTGGTGTTGTATTTATGGGGTGGGTGTCGTGGGTATAGTGTGGTGTGGTGCGGTGTGGTGTGGTATGGTGTGGTATGGTATGTTTCTTATTGCGCTTATTATACAAGTATTCTATTCTATTCTATCCTATCCTATCCTACCTCATTCTCTTTCATTCTCACTCTTTCTGTCTCGCTCTTTCTGTAGATGTGGATGTGGATGTGGATGTGGATGTGGATGTGTATGTGTATGTGTATGTGTATGTGCTCGACTAGACAGAAGCAGCATCACATCAATCATCCAGCACAAAAATTTAAATTACCATTGTTATTGGGATGGTCTTGATCTTGGTCTTGGATACTCGAGTAGCTACGAGGAATAATCATGCGATCAACTTACCAACCATAGATCATCGGGACTCTGTGGGTTTGGAAGTGTAGTTACCGCGTGGAATGCCTCTAGGTTGGGGTCCTTGCTATCTAAAGGTTATGTACCTTTGGTAGTATGAGGTTATGGCCGCGGTGTTGCTCAACTCTGGAAATGGTAGCGTACCATTCATTTCATTTAGCTTCACTATGGTTGACTTGGGAACGGATCTGTGGTTCCCATGAGTTCTAGTGATGCTCACTATCTAGAATAGACTACGATACGCGTCATTAGAGGGAGATGTATGCAAAATACGCCGTATATCATTCCAATGACTGAATGGAGACACTGTATCGTGTATCACATATAATAATGTGCACTCCGCGACAATCATGTCTAAATAGATATGAATCTACCGAGTATATATATATATAATTAATATCGAAAACATATTATAATACTATAAATATATCACACACGAGCAAATCAGTTACAATGATGGTGTCACACAAGTTTCAGGGGAGAGAGAAATGCATTTTAATGTATGTACCGCTGCAATAATTACACCTTCATTCCCTCCTTCAATAGCTGGCTGAGGAATTTGATTTGAAAGAAGGAGCGTTGTATATTTTTGGCTGGATCTTGTATATGGCTGACTCCACTGCAACGCCTTACTGCTTAATCTAGTTAAGCTCAGGAGCGAGGTAGTAGAGACGGGCATACAAGGAGGTACAACTCAAGGCGCAGTCGTTGCATATCAAAGGCATTGGAAGTATTATTAAAGGCGTAGTTGTTATATGTGAAAGACATTTGGAGTCGCAGTTTGTTTGGGTATCTTTTTTGTATATTTTTAGTCTTTTTCGGTGTTTCCTCGCTCAAGTTGTGGATTTGATAATGCTGAAGTAAGAAATATCAGATGGATTCATGCTTCGTCTAATTGTCCGAATCACCACCACCAAAGTCTCTCATGGATTGCATCATCGACTACTTCATCTGTTAGAAAATCTGTCACATTCATAATCAGCTCCTCCATCGGAGCTTCTATTCCCGGGTCGAAACCGCTTCTGACGGCTTTATCGATACACACAATTGATTGCCATATGAATTCGCTCATTCTTTCTGACATTGTTTCCGTGACATCAGCTACTATTAACTATGGTCATATCTCTGTCAGTTCGTCGATACCCTTCTGCGTAATTCTTTCCCATGTTCTCCTCGATACCTCAACTGCATAAGTTTCTTGTACTTCTTTCCCTCTTCCCCTAAGTGGTGGAAGAACTTTGGGCACTGTGGATTGTCATCAAGGGTCTGATCTGAATTCAGGTATGTAATAAACACTCGAAGGTTTGTAATCTAAGCTACGAACAGATCTTGTGTTACTCCAAGATTACTAGCGCGCGTTAGCGCCGCGACTAGTGATCTCTGTAGTAAAGTATTTATTATGTAATCCTTGTCCTGACACTAAGGGTTGAACCTTGGGATGGAAGAGGGGGGCCTAACATTGGGCTACTTGCAACAACCTCATCACCTGTATTTAGTAGAACAATGGTGAGGAGGCTTTGCTAGTTGTAGGTTTTGAAGTATGAACGTAGAAGTTGAATGGTTGAAGTTCTCAATGGAGGTAAAGATGTCGCGGGCAAGAGGGAAAAGAGGATTGTGTGTGAAAGAAATCACAAACCTATAGACAGAAAGAGGCCACAATAAGTTCAAGATATCTAAGCTAGCTCGCAGGGAATAAACTCGAAGTGACTATAAGATGTCGTGCATATGATATTCTCACCTCTGTTCATTGACACCGCTATCAGGGGCCAGCAAGAAAGGCACGAGGGGTATTTTCAGCGGTACCAAAAGAAACCAAGGAAAAATTGAAGACCAAGGGGTACCCTTGAGGTTTAAATCTCTCATGGCTTGACGTATCATGTAATGCCATTCTATCATAGCATTAACTTGTAAGTAGTAGAAGAAGCCTGCTTTAAAGCGCTGGTGAGGCAGCACTACATAGGATGATAGAGCTTAAACTTTAGTCAAAATTATTTAAAAAGATCCCGGATATTCATACAGAAAGACCTCGGTATGACTCCCTTCAGGATCAAGATATTGCATTCTATCAAATCATGGAAAGGAGGTTGAGTTACATCTCAGGATACTCAGCAGTAAGTATTGTACCAAGATCAGATATGTACCCTTGAAGACCATTTGTCCGGCGAAACTACAAATGCAAAGAGAAGCGTGTTCTTAGACAGTATGAATTAGATATGTTCGGGAAGAAAAAGAAAGAACTAATTTTCATGGGTGTTAGCATACTACATGAAGGGTAAGTCAAGGTGATGCAGCTCTTAGTTCCTCTACCGAACCAGTGATAGGTATATCGCGATAAAGGAACATAACACTCCATATAGCTCACTGTGACGCTTATGCCGTAAAAGAGCTGTTTAGAACAGGGTCAATAGAGTTCTTAGAATTTATTACTATTTGATTATACTACAAAAAAAAAACTATTATATATATATGAACTATATAAACAGGATATATACATGGTATATACTTGTTAATCAAGTACGTGAACCATGATATTATATATATACATCAGAACATTTGCTATGCCAACCGAATAGCAAAAACGTAACACTATCTCCCCTTTTAGTAAAGTTTATTTTTAAGCGATTATCCGTTAATAATCCTGTATTATACTTTATGCAATATTTGTCAACTAGTTAAATTAAGCAAAAAATGTTTATTATAAACTTTGCGATTATTATTGCGAAATATATGATTATATTTGTTTATTCTTAAACAATAGTATATATATAAGCATTTTGCAATGAAATAAATGTTTATTTGGCACTTCGAAACAACAAAATAATACTTATATTGAAAGGGCATATAACAAAAGTTTCTTTCCATTGTAAATCTAAATCCATATCCAAATTATTTTAATTTCTTTATCAAATTTATTATTTCCTTAAATATATCTTTCCATACTAATAAATTGAACAATTCTATGTTAAATATAACAAAAAGGTTGTTAAATAAAAACTTTACCAAAAAGCAAAGGCAATGTAAAAATGCGGCGAATATATAGGCAATATTAACGATGAAATAATTGAAGTTAAAAGTATCTATTGTAATTAAAGTTTTTTTTTTTCTTTTTCTTTTTTAAAACAAGATCACAAAAGTAATAAAGAAAATCAAATAAAAAGCAACAATGGTTTCGATAAACAAAGCCTTTCAATTGATCTTGCGGATTAGTTTTTTTTTCTTTTTAAACAGCAATAATAATACTAATTTGGTATAACAACAATATATATTTAAGCATTTAAATCGTTAATACAAGATTTTGTTAACAAAGATTCTTTACAATAAAAGGTTGCATTGAAACAATAACAATAATAATAACAAAACCGGATATTAACGGCGAAATAATAATAACAATAACAATAGAATCAAATATTTACAATGCCGGTTTAGGTTAGTGGTAATAGCAAAAAGCTTATTGCAAAAACTTTAAATCAATCGAAGAATAACAGCAATAATATGTTTGGAATAATATATTATAAATTGTACAAAAGATTTATCAAATTGTTATTAAAATCGCCGGCAAAACCGTTGTTCATTGTTAACAATTGTTTTAAAAACTTTGAGGGTATATGTATACTGTGTGTATAAAATTGTTTTGCAAAAAACTCGAAAGGAAGGTGTTATATTATGCTGGGGCAGAAAGGAAAGCTTTGTCTTCTTTGTTTTAATCAAAAGTAGAAGTATAAGAAGATTCCGAAAGGTTAATTATTAAGCGATTTTTTAAGATATTGCAAAGCATTATTAATTTATAAACAAAGGGTAAAAACAAATTATCTTTTTCTTTGATTGTTTTTTGCAATGTTGTTAATAAAAAAGTAAATGGTTTTATAGGCGGAACTTAAGTATAAATTCTTGAAGAAAATATTAAAAGGAATTCTGGCGGAAAAGGAAAAAGAATGCGTGAAGAAAATCCATAAAAAGAAGTTGGAAAGATACTAAGCGTACAAAAAGCTTAAACGAGAAAAAGAACGCGGGCGGGTGTTAAAAAAAATAGCTTTGGAATTACAATTAAAAACCAAAGCATTTTAGGCAATATTTCGTTTTAAATAAATAATATTTTTTTTTTTTCTTTTAATAACTTTATTTATTTTTTGGTTAAATAAAATAATAAGGATTAATTATTTTATATTTATTTCAAAGATTCTTTTTTTTTTTGTATTACATCGAGGATTGCATTACTTTAATTAGTATTAATAATAGCAACGATAATTTGATGTAATACAAAGATTTCTTCGAATAATCATAATTACAAAATAGTTTAAAAAAAATATATTTGAACGGCGGTGGATATAAATTTGTTATTGTTAATGTAATTGTAATCATTTTTTCCATTTTTGTAAAGTTTGATCTATTCGAACAATAAAGCAAAAGAACCGGGTAATGTAAAATTTATTTAATAAAAGTTATATAATTTGTAAAAAGTAGTTTTTAAATTAAAAGCGGGGTACCAAATAAAATTGGCGTTGGCGTTAAACCAGGAAATACAATATCGTAGAAAATTGTAGGTTTTTTTAACAATAAGAACTTTCTTTATTTCCTATTTAGAATCATTAATAATATTAATGGGCGGTAAAAACTTTTGAACTTGATCAAAAAGAAGATCATTATAGGCCTTCCAGAATTTGTTAGGTAGAAATATTAAATATATCTTTATAATAGCAAAAAGTTCGAAGTGAAAGAAGTTATCTATTTAATCTATAATTTTAAATTAACTTTAAATAAAATAATCAAGCTTTTTGAAAGATCGCTGGGTAAAATAATCCTTTATATTCAATTATATATAATTTCCAATATCGAAGTTTATAGCACAACAATACGAATTAATGGATTGGGTTATTTTCTTTTAAGTTTAAAGAATACTTTCCTTAATACGGGTAACAATTATTTGATTGCGTTCAACGAATTTGTGGGCGTTTTGAATATTTATATTTTTTGTTAAAAAACTATTCTTAATATCTCAATCCCAACTATTATATAGGAAGTAACTATAAAAAGCTTTGAAAGACAATAGGCCTTCGAAAAATTCGTATAGAAGGGTAAACTAAATGTAATCCATTATAAACAAGAATTCCAATTAATTGTTTTAATAATAATTAATAAATGAGTATAAACATTATTGCAAATATTGATTATAAATCTTCGTTTAACCATTTATTTAAAAATGGTAAATAATGGAAAGTTTGATATCAATATCTAATAATTGATTGAATTTTTGTTAAAACTCTAAAATAAATTAAGGATTTCTATTCAATATAATCGATTTGGGGGCTCTATAATATCAATAAATATAATACAGATAAAACTTGGTTTACTTATAAAAATTAATTTCCTTATAATAAAGAATGGAAATGATCTGTTTTGTTAATTGATTAATAATTATAAAGATATTGTTATAACCATGTTTATCTTTATTGAAATTGCAATAATTCATAGTAACATTTTGCTATACTTGTTTAAAAATGGGAAGCAAATGTAATAAACCGGAAATACAATTTCGCGATATAGAACTACATTTGCAAATGTAGCAATTGCGTATATATTAAACAATTATTGTAAACATATCAGGCTAGTAATATTGTTTTAATAACAAAAAATAGATTTTTTTGATTCTAGGATATATTGTAAAAATTGAATTATAAGCTTTTCGAATAAGAAACATATAGAAATTCTCCAAATCGGGTATTACTAAGTATTACGGAGGATAGCTACGAATATATAATGAAGTGATATCAGAAAGGGATAAAGGTATAGGTATAAAACAGTAATTATATTGTTATCTATCTCTTTAAATATAGAATCCTTTTGTTACTAATATATTTATATTTATATGATTCTATATGATCATTATTTGACTTTAAGATCTTAAGGATCTATAGTATAATAATCTATGATATTATAAATCTATAGTATAATAATCTTTAATATCATAGTATACTGGTAGTTATAAGTCTAGATAATCCTAAAAAAGACTAGTATACTAATTGAAAAGATCCAATACTATATTAGTATAATAATGTATAAAGCGTTTATATTAACCTTAGAAATTTGTTCAATTAATAATATACCAAGCTTTTGGCGCTTTAAAGCTTTTTAACTTTGGTTAATCGAAAAATAAGTAAAATGTTTATACGTTTATTTCCGGAAGATTCAAAGCCTATATAGAATCATAATGTTTTATAAACATATGATTATTATATGCCTCATATTTTTAATGTGATATATCCTTTAGATCATATGTATAGCATATGATTTGATTACAAAACAAACAAAATGAGTGAATTTACAATTATACGCTATTTATATGATCCTTTGTTGATATAAACAAATAAACGGAAACTAATCTAATAATGTATATGCAATTTCTTTACAAGTAATTGTATGAGTGAATAATTCTATATGATTTCATGGATGCTTGAATTGCTAATTCTATAAACGATGATAACCATGGTTGAAGATATTCATTATATATTTGTTGTATTTAATCGTTTTGTAGCGTATTGTTGTTTTATTGTGATTTCCATTACATAAATATTTAATCGTAACTTTGATCTTTTGATCCTTCGATTCCTTAAGGACAAGTATCAGCAATAGCAACAATAACAACAACTATAATAACATTAATAACATCAATAACATTAATATGCTTCGCTGTGCTTATAACTTCCGGGCCAGGAATCTTTCCTGTGCTTGGGAGGCTTTGGTTGCTTCCCGTCGCTACGTCTTTTTTCCTCCTCCTTTTTCTCCTGCTCCTTTTGCTTTTTCTTCTTTTTCGGCTTCTTCTTTAGATCCTTTTGGATCGTCCCCGGGACATTCCCTTTGCATCCTTGTTCCCTTTCCTCATCGTTTTTATTATTGCTTTTTGCCCCTTTATTCCTTTTTTCTCTATTCTTTTGATTCCTTTCTTTTTTGTCTTTTCCAAGCCAGTTCTGGTAAGGGTGATAACAAAGATGAGGATGAGAATTAGAGTGAGGATGAAGATAAAGATTCCTTGCTTTATCGAAAGGTAAGTATTATAATCATTTTAACAATACATTATTTATATTTTATAGGATTTTGGTAAAGATTTTGGTTTTGATTTTATAAGGGTTAAACAAGGTGATAAATCGAGCAATAAAAGGTTTGGAGTAATATTTTTCATTTTTGTTATTTTTTTTATAGTAACTTCTTGTATCCTCGTTAAAAAGATTTAATTTAAAGGGCTAAAGAATCCCTATTTGTGTATATAATATATAAAATTGTTGATTGTTAAGCAAAGAGATAGGATTTATTATAAAAACGCGGATTTTTAAGAAATTTGGTATTATTAATGCTTTATATATATATATTAGTTTTTGCTAATATATTTGTATGCAATAGCGAATAATTTTTTAGCCGCAAAGATTAGTAACAATGAAAAGGTATAATACTCTCTTTTCGTTTTATATTTTAATCGTTAATTATGTGATTATAAAAAGTAAAGTATTTCCAAACCGTTTTTCAAAATATCTTAAAGTATATTGATTTTTAAATGGCTTCGGAATTGGCGTAAAGTATATTTGCGTTGAAAGCGGATTCTTTTGAAAATGGGTATACTTCGGAGGACTATTTCGCAACGATAAAGATGAAGAGGAAAAGGAAGAAAAAAAAGATAAATAATGATAGTAATGAAAAGGTTGCTTGGAAATAAACTTCCTTTGGGGTAGGGGTGAAGAGTAGGGTTGTAGTAATAGAGTATGGGAGAAGTATTGTAATATTAATTTGTTTAAATACCATATGATTATCGATCATTCGATAACCTCTATAATTCGATCCTTAGCGTTTTGCATATTGATTAGTTTAATAAAGTATTCAAACTTTTGCTTAATAAGATTCTTAGTAAGCCTATTTGCCGGTATATTAGTAATTAGTAAATACATAATCAAGAATCGCCTATTAGCGTATTTTTAACAAAGCCATATATTCTAAATATTCATATATTTAAGTTTAATAAAGATTCTTTTATTCTTTTTAACTATCAATCGGATTGTTTAAATATTATTGCAAAAGATATTAATAAGCTTTTTTATTAATACCTTAATCTTTTTTAAAAGCTGTAATATTATTATTGCTTTTTTAATCGATCTTTTTATATTTAAAAGTTCTGCTTTTGTAATTAAGGTAATAACTATGTTTTGTTTTGTAGTTTTCTATATAATAACATTATTATACAATATAATTATATAGCTTTGAAAAGATCTCCAAATAATTATATTATCTACAAAAAAAGCATTTAAGAAGGTTATTATTTAAAGTATATAATTATCCCTATAATAAATAAAAAAATATCGAGATTTATATAAATATATAATACAATGATTTGTTACTATAAAGTAATCCTTTGAAAGGTTAATACTATATTTGTTTAATTTGAAGAAAAAGAACATTGAATCAGCTTTAATTGTTATAGTCGAATATAAGATTAATCCAACTTTTTTTTGATATTTTTTTACTTTAAAGAAAAAAATTATATCCTTATTTTTCTCAAATATTATAATTAAAAATAATATAGTTGCTTTTTCTTTTGTAAAACTAAACTTGCAAACGATCTTGTCGATATAGGTGTTATATGTTAACTACAATTTCTTAAATTATCGATTTCTAATAATTCGAATCCCTAGAAACCATTAAATATCGCCAAAATCTTTAAGCTTATATTTAACCTTGATTCTATTAACTATTTGATTCTTTTAATGTTTATACCTTTTATAATAAATCACTTGGATATTGTTAACAAAAAATAGAATAAATATATGGAAATCAGGAGATATAAAGATGCAAAGCTTTTCTTTGTATTTTATTATTTTCAAGTTAATGAGTATATTTGTAAACTCTTTATACCAAAGTACAAGGAAGTTTTTTAAGCTATATAGCGTATAATCGAAAGTAATGGATTTACTAAATACTTTATATTTATCTAGCATATGGTATATAATTGGATTCTTAATAGAATTTTGAAATATATTAATGAAGGCATTTACAATATTGTATTACTTTGTTTTAAAATTATTCTTTGCTATTGTTGTTATCATTATACAAAAGGATTATGCAATAAACGTAATTGTATAAATCGATTCGATTATCACTATATCTTAAAGATCTTTTTTAACCACTAATCGTGATCTATAACGATCAATATAGCCGCTTTGATCATTCTTATAAATAAATACTCATTGAAATGGAATAGGTTTTGATTTAACCAATATTGTTTCAATTTCTTGTTAAATGCTTCGATTCTGTAATGTTTTAATTTCGCGATTACAATCCATTTTGAATTAATGTTCAAATATATAAGTTCTAAAATTATAAAAGAATTTTGGTAATAATGATACTGTTGATTTTAATATTCGTAAAAGATCCATAACTTTGGATTAAATTAAAGGCGTAATTATCGGTTTATATTTTATTACAGCAACTACTATGTTATATATAATAATGAATTTACTATTTTGTTTATTTAGCTTATCCTTTTATCTATTAAGTTAGAAAATGTTATAGAAATCATTTAATTGTTAAAATCCATTTCTAAATCCGTATGATTAAGCAATTACGATACTAATAAAAATATTAGTTTTGTGGTGACCATTTGTTCATTAACGTAAACAATTTAAGTGTTTGATATAATCTGTTGTTTGATGCTTTATATAATCGAGGATTATATCAATGTTGTTAAACGTATCGAATTTAGTATACTCTTTAGTATTAATGTTAAGCTTAAGAATCTTTATTTGCAGAGTATATAATTGTTTAGTAGCTTTATTAAATATAAATGACGAAAAAGATTTTTTAAACATATTCTTTTTTATAAAAAGCAATATTGTATTTCCCTCCTTATTATTAAGAATCAAATGATCATTCGATTTATTGTTCTTAAGAATATTATTTAACATTAATATTAATGGTTTTAGTAAAATCGCTAATTCTCTATAACCAAAGTCTATGTAAACTTTTCATAAATTAATCACTTTGAGCAGGCTTTTATTTTTTGTTGTAAATATAGCTAATAAGGATTTTGGTTCACTAGAAACCAACGTTAACTTATTAATTTCTATAATTATGTTAAGATTTAATAAAATGTTATACTCATTATTATGAATTGAAATAAATAGCGAGGATTTTGTTATTAGATTCTTTTAATCCTTTTGATCTATAATTACCCCCGAAATCGAAAACTTAAAGCATTTATAATTAAAATCAAGAGTATACACGATTTTGAGCTTTTTTTGTACAGGTTTTTCGATAAGTTCATTATCTATGTTCTTTAAAATAATGCCATCCGGCGATTCCATTTGCTGAATATTCAATTCGACGATCAAATCCTTGATTATTTGGATTGGTATAGCGTTAACAATCTTGTTACGAAGATCGTCTTTATAAACAAATCTTTTATCAAATCTAATATTTCATATAATAATAACTTTATTGAATATAAGGATCTATATACAGAAGATTGTTGTAACAGGAATATATTCAACTAAATATCCAATATATACTTGCGGGTTAGTTTTATACCATTTTACCCTAATCCTAGCTTCTTTTTCTTTATTCAAAGGGTACGCACAGCAATTATATTTATATATCGCATTTCAATTAAAATGAAGATCGTTAATAATCTTTTGTAATAGTGACGATGAGTACCACTTATAGTATTATTTAAATTAAAAATCAATTATTTTGTTAAAGCATTTCCAACCCTTTGTTTTTAATGGATTAATGTTATAAAAGTATATAACGGCAAAAGCGGTTTTTATTTATATTTTATTTGATAATCCAGTTGAAGTGTATATCTTAATTTATTTAATAATGATTTCTTGTCTTGCGTATTCTGCTTCTCCGTTAGGTTTATATATAAGGGAAAAGAAGAGTTCAAGTTTTATATTTTTTTCGAAGATTCATCTTTCGAACATAATATTACTTTTGATTTCTATTATAAACGTATCATTGTTTTGCTTAATCATTATAATATAAAAACTATATTTGCGGTAGATTTATATAACGAAGTTCTTTAAAACTTTAAAAACTTTATTATACGTTTTTTAAATCAATGCAAAAATAAAGATTTTTTTATTGTATATGTTTTTGATTATTAACAATTATAATACTTCGTTATAAGTACAAAAAAAATCGAACAAATCCCATTAAACTTTATAAAAAGGTTTAGATGATTAATAATCATTAGGTGAGTATAAAACAATCTGTTTAGTATATATATATAAACAATCAATATATTCCATTCGAATAATTCTTTTAATCCATACTCCTCTAGCCATTCTAATTAGATATTCTAATATTTCTTTGCCAAGATGCTTTGATTTTTTATACCACAAATCGCTTGATTTTAATTAAGGTTTTATTGTTTTATATATTCAAAAGAAATGCTTATTAATCTTTTGGTTTTCGATAAATATTATAATATTTATATTTATAGAAAGATTAGATTTATTAAAGTAATTGAAACGAGTATTATATTCTAAAAAGATAAGATTATGCTTTTTAATGTATTAAGCAATGATAATATTATTAATTCGATCGTCGATCTTAATAATAATATCAAATCCATTAAACCAAGCACTCTTATTACAAAGAAAAATCTTGAAAACAAAATTAGTATAAAAACCAGGAACAAGCGCAATATTAATTAATATAAAATCCGTATTATTTAGCAAAATTCTTTTGATTATTTTTTCGTTACAATCAACCATTAGTAAACTTAATGATCTTGTTTTGATATAGTTCGAAATATCGCTAGAAACGTATTTTCCGTTTATTAAAAGATTAATATCGTTGATAATATGTATAGCATTACAATTATTCAATAAAATATAATTTGTTAATATATACATAGAAATAATTATAAATGTAGCAAAAGCGTCAGTATACTTGTTTAAATCGATAATACAAAAGGTAATATTATAGAGATTCTTTTTTTGTAAAGATCCATAAGGTTAATTGGTTTAAATAATAGAAAGCTATCTTTTTTTAAATAAAACGCTTCGAAGATTGTTATATTTCTTATTTTTGATGTGTTCGTTAATTTCTTTAATTTGCTTTTTATTAATAATTCGAATAAACTGTTTAATGTATTTATTAATAAAGATTAGTTCAATTATACAGCATTTGTCTGGTTTATAACGATGGCTTAAACCAACCGGTTGATTTTCTTTATAAAAACAATATTGAATAATATTATTGCTTTTCGATTATTGCTTTGATTTAAATAGTTATTGGAATCCTAGTCCTTAAATAGCGAAAGATTTTTTTAGTAATGGATTATAATCTATCTGATCAATATAATCAATAAAAAAACTATTATATTGTTTTAGAGTAATAATATGGTATTCTTTTTTATCTTTAATATTTAAAGTAATTAATTGTTGCTCCGATCAATTTGGGGCTAATTTGTTTAATACTTCCAGGAATTGTTTATATCCACAGATTCCTTTGATCTTTAGAAGGTTGTAAGCTAATACTTTAGCATAAAATGATTCCTACTCCTTATACCATTTAACCGAATCGATCTGTTTATTGCGTATACTATTCAAATAATCGATATATTTGGTTTAAATGGTCCTTAAAATTGTTAAATCAATAAAAGCAATCTTTATATATAAATAAATAATGATTTATTTTAAAGTACAATCTTGTATAACATTCTAAAAGATTTCCAAAATGTAGAATAAATCGATTATAGATATAATCCAATCGAATATATAATGAAAGTTATTATAATTTTGATCGTATTTATTTTTCTAAATCCTATAAATTTTCTTTATAAGTAAGAAAGTTTTTAAAAGATCTTTTAATATAACAAGAATAAGATCCGCAAGAAGTTTAAGTTTAAATATTCTATTTATTTCGATGTTTGTATTAGCATATCAATTATAAACTTCAAAATCCATAGTATATTGATTATAGCGTTTACGATTCTCTTCAAAAATTATAATATCTATAAAAAAGGCTTAAAATGGATTAGCGCTTAATCAATCACGAAATTAATAATTAGAAGAGTTAAAGGTATCCGGATTGATATTATTCCAGATATGCTTAAAGTAGTTAATGTTCTTAAGTAATAAATACTAAAGGGACCAATCCGTTCGGCTATTGAAAGTGATATTTGATATGATAAAGAGGATGATTGTAGAGGATGAGAGTGTAATAAAAGATAATTAAAGATCAAAGGGAAAAAAGGAGTTGTATGATATCGATATTCGAATTATAATTATTGTAAAGATTTCGAGTACAAACCGGGCTCATAACTATTACAAAGAATAATTACAAATATATAATAAAATAATATCAGAAAGGGATAAAAGTATAGATATAAAACAATAATTGTATTATTGTTTATCTCTCTAAATATAGGATCCTTTCGTTTCTAATATACCTATATTCATGTGATTCTATATAATCATTATCTAACTCTAAGATCTTAAAGATCTACAATATAATGATCTATGATATCATAGATCTACAATATAATAATCTTTGATATTATAGTATACTAATAGTTATAGATCTAAATAATCCTAAAAGAAACTAATATACTAATTAAGAAGATCCAATACTATATTAATATAATAACGCATAAAGCGTTTATATTAACCTTGAAAACTTACTCAATTAATAGTATACCAAGCTCTTAGCGCTTCAAAGCTTTCTAACTCCGATTGATCGAAAAATGAGTAAAGTGTCTATGCGCCTACTCCCAGAAGATCCGAGGCCCACATGGGATCACAGTGTTCTATAAACACGTGATTATCACGTGCCTCATGCTCTTAGCGTGACACCAAGCAATTATTGTATAATAGTAAACCGTTTTGAAAAACAAAATGTTTATGGTTTTTGAATACCTCGATTTGTAAAATTTGTAAATTATCAAAAGAATAATTAACATCGAGGATACAATTAACGATATTAAAGTGAAAAGCGATAGGAGTTAGGTTTATAATAAATAATACGTTATTGTTAATCTTTTTCTTCAAATCGTTCTATATAATCCTTATATCGATTTAATTGTTCTTTATAAACTACTAAAAACGATTTTTCTTCTTTGTTTAATTCTATACATTGAGTTTGTTGATACGATATATAAGAGTATCGGCGAAAAAATTATCTTTATCAGGACGATATATAATAACGAAATTGTAATCAATTAATAATTCGGTTTATCAAATTTATTGAATATTCAAAGCTTTAATAATCATAAAGTATTCTAAAGCTTTATAATTTGTATAAATTCGAATTTGTCACGGGATATGGCTATCCCTGGTGTTATTCTTATACTTCTAGCACATTCCTTACTCCTCTTGCTTATCCATATTTGGGTATACTAGCCCCACCACAGTAAAGGCTACATATTCTTTACTAAGGTAATACTTTTACCGAAGCACTATTACTATTTCATATTACATTTATATATAAATCTTTAACTATTAAAGTTTGAAATCAAATTAATCAAGCTTTTCTTTATTATATGAATCTAATTCCTACTATTTACATTATTAAACCATACGTTTGTATTATCTCTCGATTCTTATTACCATGATTTATATTATATTATCGCATGATAATTATAAACCCGGTTAGCTTTTAATACTACCAATATCTTTACTATCGTTTTAATTGATATTTTTACGATTTTTATACTCTTTTTACTTTTTCAACACTTTCAAATTCTATTACTAGTTTTTATCCAAACCCTATTATTTTTATTATAACGTTTATCTTTGTCAAGCTTAATATTAGCGATGATTGATTAGAATGATACATTGAATTACAAAGTCTTTGTGCTTTGTATAACCTTTGAAGTATTTTTAATCCTAATGTTAAGTTTTCACCTGACCACAAGTCTATTAATTGATTGATTATCCTGGAATCTTTTCCTTTTATCTTTAAAACAATAACTAATTAATTGAATCGCGAATATGCTACAAAATTTGTAAAAGATATCGTTGAATATAAGTCTACTATTGTAGGGTTTATTGCAAATATTACTATGAAAGAAGCTTTAGAATTGAAGGCTTTTTCTTTAATTCGATTTAAATACTTTAGTTATTTAATTTCGAAAAATGCTTTAAAGGAGTATACAATTCGGAAAACCAATTATTGCAACCATAAAGAGAAATACAATTCGAAATACAAAAAGTACCGAGATATATATATTTGGATAATTACAATAATTAACTTTGTTTATTTAATGAATCTTTAGATAAACGTAAGGGATGATTATACATTTTGATAAATAATTGGTTATCTCAAATTACGTTTTTGCTCTACCAACAATTAAACCATTACAAAAGTTTAAAAGGATTACTTTAATATATTTGTATCTATTATCGTTGCTTGAATTAATAGCATTAAATGGACTTAGAAGTAATGGATTGCTTACCAAAAAGCGGTAATCTACAATATCCTTAATGTTAAAGGATTATTAGTTATTAAGAAGTTCCTTATCGCAATTAAAAAGTTCAATTTTTATTAAACTAAGGGTATGCAATAAAGAATTATTATTATCCTTTCTTATATCAACGAAAAGCCTTTTACTTTTAAACAAATTAAATAAGATTTTCTTTTGTTAATACAAAATGTTGAAAAAGCATTTTCCAAAAAAGCTTATATTATATCTTCAAGTTACTTGATTTCACTTAATCCTTCCTTATCCAATCCTTTTTTATTCAATACCTTTTTTTTCAATAAAGCCTTTCGTTTTAATAACAAATCTTTCAATAATAACAACAAATCCAAATACCTTTGTTGCAAATATATTAATCTTCGCAGATATTAACATATTATTAACGTATGCTATTATTTGCAATAAGCTTTTATATTTAGAAGTAATGTTTAATATAAAGTTACATTAAATAATACCGAGATTTAAAATATCAAAGTATATTTAAAAAATCCAAAATAGAAGAATTTATACGAAGCATTAAAGAAGAAAAATTGGTTAAATGCTATTAATAACTTTAGTGCTATTAATAAAAAAGATAAATCGAAACTTTTTCTTTTCTTTACAGCTACTATTAATATTGTATTAATAAAATCTAAAGATACCAATAATATATACTTTTCCGCTTCATTAACTTCTTTTTATTACTTTTCTTAAAGCACTTTCCTTAACAACTATAGTATTTTACATTTGGTTAACAATATCAAACTTTTGGATAAAAGTATATATCGACCAACAAATACTAATGATTTTATTGAATCTATAATCATTTCCTTTTTTGTTCTTGGTAAAGATATTCGCATATTCAAGAACCTTCTATACAACGAATTCGGTTCTAATATTAGAGATTTGGTATTTAACAACGTAGCTTTTATACTAGGGTTTTATATCAATCTTATTTCAAAATCTTTTATAAAGGAAAAAAAAGCGTGGTTTTATAGTAGCAACGATATATTAAGAATTGAGTTTGTAAAGAACAATTGTATATTAGCTAACTACATTCGAAAACATAAGTTAATTATTATTGAATACAAATCTATTTCTTCTTCTTATTCTTTTAATCCTTCTTTTATTCTTGTAAATTGCATTGTAATGGTTTATCCGATTGCTTTTTATCAAATCAATCAATCGTATCAATGCTCGCGTAACCAACCTATCCCAAAAAAGGATTTTAGCGAGCTTTGGCATAAAAGAATAGGATATTTAAGCAAAGAAATTTTGGAATATTTAATCCGCATAGTTAAAGGAGTTAAAATTAAAGGAATTGTTAAAATCGATTGCGTTGATTATATTACCACGCACATAAAGCAAATCGTTTTATATAAACTTAATGATTCTTTTTCTTCAAAACCTTTTTACAAAATTCAATGGGATTTCTTTGATTTTCTTTGTAAGTATATTAACGCTTTTTGGCTACTAATTATCAAAAATATATTTAGTGGTAAAATATTCTTTTTCACTTTGAACCAAAAGATATATATCAAAGTTTTCGAAATACTACAAAACTTTGTAGCGTAGATTCATTACAAATATGAACTCAATATTATCGTTATAAAGCAAGATAACGATACATCGGTTATTAATATTAAAGACAATACCATTTTCAAGAATTAAATCGTTAAAAAAAGTTTTGAACTTAAACTCTCATTTTCTTATACATATAAACCTAACGATGGCGCTAAACGTATAGATCAAGAAATTATAACAAAACAAATCAAAATAAGAACCTCTTTAGAACTACCCGATAAAATGTGAATGAAAGCAATATAAACCGCCATTTATTTTTATAATATAAATCCTTTGAAAAGCAAAAGCTTCAAATATTTAAACGAAGTTTTTGATTCCTAGTTTCGTTAATATTTCCAACGGTATAATCCTAATTTTACTAGGTCTACTACAAATGATTTGAGATTTGATTAAAGCGGTATATATCGTTACAACTATTGTACATACCTATTGGATAAAGACAAAAAAGTAAGTATAAAGAGTAAGTGATACAAAATTAATCCGAAAGCTTATATTAAATATTTGGTTGGGTATATGTCTGAAACGCATATTTATAGAATCTGGATTCCGAAGTTTAATAAAGTTATTATCACTTGGAATATTATTTTTAATAAATATTATATTTATAGAATAAATAAAGTTTACGGTACTATTAATGTTATACCCGATTTCGATCTTAAGAATCTTATTAAAGAGTTTAATATTCTTAAAGAAACGAATATTAATAAAGCTATATTCAACTACAAATCAAATGATTCAATTTCAATCATAAACAAAAAGGATAAAAATATTTTTAAAGCTATATATACTCTAGAAACTTTCATCGAGATATCAACCTTGAAAATGGATTTAAAGGGTATTAAAACGTTGATATTTTTTGGGCTGGTTTCTTTATTTAATAATAAAGATTATAACAATTTAAAGGAATCTTTTCTACCAATTTCATAAACTTTGAAATTTATAAAAAAGATAAAACTTAATATTAAAATATAATCAAACCATTTAACATTAGCAATTAAGGATATACTAAATAGTAATTAAATTAATTTTATTAATCGCGGATCCTTACGCTTTCCTGTTACATCTTTAATTACTTAAAGCAATGGAATAAACTATAAAATCATTAAAGTATTAGTTCAAATTTAAAATCAAATTTATGATTCTTAGAATAGAGATTTAGTAATCGCTAGTAAAGCATTTAATATTCCAAGTTAAATAAAGAACGAAATAGATTCTCAATATAGATCGCTTTTTATTAAACTAATAGAAATCTTTATACTTTATAAAATCGAAGAATTAGTTATACTTTTTCGATCTTTACCAAAAATATATACAATAGAAGAATATCAAGATCAATATGTTTTAGTTTTTAATCTCCATCGTCCCTTTAAACAAACTCGAACAGTTTAAATAAAAATACTCAAAACTAATCTTAATCCAAACAAATTCCAATTATTTTCTAACTATCAACTTGATCGTTTTAATTAACCTATTGATCAACTATATCCTACATAACGCTTTTAATGTTTACATTAATGGAATACCGGAAATAAATCGATTAATACATTTATTGGAATTGTTATTGTATAATCTTTAGAGTTAATTCAAAATAATAACTTTTTGAATGAATTCTATAATACTTTTTAACCAAATCAAAATGATTTAAATAATTCGGAGAAAAAGAATAAGTTTATTATATTTTATAACGTTATTGCTTTTGCAATTAATTTCAAGTTAATTTTTTCTTTGCTTTTAAAACTTTTAAATATTTTTTTAAAAATGTTTAAATTTATTATACTATTATTTCTTTGCTTTTATAATCAATTAAACAAATATGTTTTTGGATCTTAGTTTAAAAAGGATTGTAATA
This sequence comes from Monilinia aucupariae, assembly GCA_002162555.1. NCBI lineage: Eukaryota > Fungi > Ascomycota > Leotiomycetes > Helotiales > Sclerotiniaceae > Monilinia > Monilinia aucupariae. Next base: position 630,424 of record NGKF01000003.1, read on the forward strand.
AAGAGATTAAGAATTTTAAAGATAAACAAACCTGAAGGGAAATCGAAATAGGGTTGAGCAATATTTGTTCGATTCCTTTTCAATAAGTTTTTAATTACAAAAACGATTTTGAAGAATATATAAATCGATATTGTTCATATTTAGTAATTCGAAGAGATTTTCAAGATAAAAGTATGATTAAATTTATCTACGCCGCAATTTTCGTTATTAAGTTGTTCCGCATTATAATGGTTATGGTTACTAAATATGATCTGGAAACTAAACAATTTAACGTTATTAACGCTTTCGTTAATATTATGAAAAACCTTAGTAATATTCCCATAGTATGCCTACTTCCGAATAAATATAAAGTACCTAACAAATATATTATTATTGATTAAACTTTATATAATCTCCAGGATTCACCTATTTTGTAGTATAAGGAATTTACTATTACCCTTATATCTTTTAGCATAGTACAATACAAAAAGGAATCATATATTTATATAATTCAGAATAAATGTATTTCAATACTTTTTTTTGTAAACAATATTCAAGTTATTTACCACAAAAAACATACTAAAACAATCAACAAAATTATCGAAGAAATCAAAAAGAAATACAAATTATACGATTTGAATGATACCTTATGGTTTTTGGAAATTCGAATTATAAAGAATCGAAAGTTATATAAGCTCTGGCTAACTTATAATACCTATATATTCAAAATAGCTAAAAAATTCGGTTTCGTTAATAGCAACACTACTACCCCTTTACCCACCATAATATTCACTAAATACAAAGGAATTGCAATTCTTTCATTTATAAAGGTTTACCAGGAAAAGATTGGCTTTATATTCTATACAGTTATTACTATTCAATCAAACGTTACTTTTGCAATTTCTCAATTAAATTATTATTTGATTAATCTGTTGAAAGAGTATATAAAAGCTGTAAATCATTATTTATAATATTTATGGAATACAAAGTATTTAGATTATAAATACGACGGAAATCCATTACCTTAACTTTTATCCTATTCCAACACTTTTTTTGCGAATAATCCTAATTCTAAGCGGTCTTTACAAGGATATATTATATTTTTATTTGAAAGCTTTATTATTTGAAAGGCTTTTTGCCAAGCTATTGTTATTACATCTACCACAAAAGTAAAGTTTTTAGATATTAAACGCATTATTAAAAAGATTATAACTACTTTTAAACTTTTAAAAAAAGTTAATTTAATAATGCGGGAATCTATTACAGTTTATTATGATAATACTCAAGCTATTCGTTTTGTTATTGAAGAAAACGAGCGTATTATTACGAAATTGCATTACATTGATATTTAGAATATATGACTTCGTTAGAAATACGCGAATCGGAGGTTTTTAATATCCTATTTAGCGATTAAAGATATACTTATAAATAGATTAACGAAGAATTTAAATCGTTAATTATTCGAAAGATTTATATTATTGATTAATTTATAAAATATTAAATCACGTATTACAGAAATCGATTAAATCTTGTACTTCAACATTATATAATCTATAACAATATTCTCTTCTACCGCCCGCTACTTCTTTTAGCCTTTCGCCTAATAGCGATAGCCCGGGTCAAATCCTATACTTTTTAATCATTATCGTTACTATCGTCATTCTTTGAAACAAGGTTTATAAGGGCACCTACAAAGCGGCCCATTACAATAGGATTTGTATTGCTTGTATCCTTTAAATCTTTTAAACGTAATTCCTTTCCCTCCTTCTCTCTTTTCACAACTATTTCTTCTTTTTCCTCTTACTCCTCTTCCAACCCCTTCTTTTTCTTCAACTCTTTCTTGTAATAGAACAACATTATTTTCAACGTTATTCTAAACAATTTGAACTTTTATATTTCATTTGTTGTTATTTTTATATTTTCAATATAAAGAATGAAATTACTTATCAACTCGGTTTTTTCTTTAGCTTTAGTTTTGAAAAAGTTGATTGCCATTGCGTAAAGATGATTAAAGAGCTTAATACAAAAATGATTATAACATTCATAGTATTTTACACCGGTTGAATTAGCATTGCGATAGTATACACCATTGTTTTACCTTATAATCAACAATCTTATATATTGAATGCAAAGCATAGCATTCCTCCTTCCCTTTATCCTTAGCTTTTTACGCTTAAACGTTTTTTTTTTCACTTTT
>NGKF01000003.1:632618-648785 GCA_002162555.1 Monilinia aucupariae
TTTTTTCTCTTTTTTTTTCCTTTTTATTTCCACAATTACTTCCATTTTCCTTTTTTTAGTATTACAAATACTAAAACCCGCAAACCCTTTTCGCTTTACTTTTTACAAACTTTTCATTTTCATTAGAATTAACATTTTGAAAAGGAGATGGATAACCCTGGTAATTATTATCAAAAGGATCTGTAGGGTTGTCCAGATCCATTTCCTTTTTCTTTTTTACTCCAAATTTAACTGAATGTTAGAATTATATTAATACTATACCGAGCAACTAGTAGATTTAGGAGTACTTATTTTATACTTGCGCGTGCTATATTTTGCAGAACCAATCATAGCTACTAGCGAGGGAGAAGCCATTAGTATTAATGCTTTAATAAAGGCGTTTAGAAGAGGGGTTCTAGAAAGCGTTAAATAAAGATTACATTGAAAACAATAGTATATATAACCATTACCTTCGTTATCAATTGGTGGTTCCCTTTGAATTAGTGTTACTTTAGGAGGCGAAAGGCTTTTATTTTCTTCTTCTTCTTCTCTCTTTTCTTCTTCCTTTTCCTTTTTTTGTATACTAAAGGAAAAGGGAAATAAGATTATTGCTAAATAATTGATTAGTATAAACAATAAATCTATTCTACTTATTGATGTATCTTTTCCCTTCAAAATCGAATTAAAAAGTAGAGACATCTTATAAAGAGAATATTTATACGATTTAAAACCTTTTGAAGAAAAGGTTAATTAACGAATGGAAGAAAAGCATATATTGCGGAGATTATTTATATAACTAAAGTGAAATAAATGTTGGGAATAAATTGCCAAATTGTGTAGAAAAGTTATATTTGGTTATATTAAGGAAATTATACAATTTCAAGTTTAAAATATAAACATTTATTGTTTTAAACCTACGATATACTACGCTTTACAAACGATATCGCTTATTACCTAAACAATAATTACTATCAAAAAACGATCTAATTTGATGATTAAACAACGATTTCTTTACTCTCTTCGCCATTAACACTATTGAATTGTCGCTAACCGAGATTATGCGCATTGCTACTAATAACGCATATATATAACAATAAATACCTATATTAATAATTTATATAATGCAACTCTGTTGTTTATATATTTCTTTTGTTATATTGTAGATCAATAACGTTGTTGTTGCTCTAAAGAGTATATCACAGGATATAGCTATCCTTAGTATTATTTTTGTACTTCTAACATATTCCTTATTCCTTTTGCTTATCCATATTTGGGTATACTAGCTCCATTACAGTAAAGGCTACGTATCCTTTACCAAAATAATACTTTTATCGAAGCACTATTATTGTTTTATATCACATTTATATATAGACCTCTAACTATTAAAGTTTGAGGTCAAGTCAATCAAGCTTTTCTCTATCATATGAATCTAGTTCCCACTATCTACACTATTAAACCATACGTTTGTATTGTCTCTCGATTCCCACTACCGTAACTTATATCATACTATCGCATGATAGAATTTGATGAGGAAAGCTAGTTAATTCTAATTTCCAATGGTTAAAAAAGTGTATTATCGATAACATCTTTTTATTGTAAATCTTGTAATTCAATTCAATAGAAACTATAATTTTGAAGAAGTATACTACGGGTAACCAATCGTCATCATACTTTTGAAAAAGTACGCTAACGATTATTTTATCCAAAGCGTTGGTTTCAAGTATATAAAAAAGATTATAATTGTAGTGCCGGAGCAAAAAAGCGGAAGTAAGCTTTTGTTTCAAAACGTTGAATGTATTACAGTACAAATCATCGAAATGGAACAGGGTATTGGCTTTAATAAATTTTATCAAAAATTTGGCTATAATACTGTAATCTTTAATAAAACAACAATAAAAATTGCAAAAACCAAGGAATAATTGGATTTCTTTAACGATCGTAGGGTATATTCAACTTTTAACTATTTTTACCTTTTTTGGATTAATTTCAACATTTTCGGTGAAAATGATAAATCCGAGATATTTAATATATTTAATATTAAATTTATATTTCTTAAAGTTGGCTTAAAGGTCAACAATTTTAAATCGAACCAGAACTAGCTTGACTTGAACTTGATGATCTTTTTCGTTTTTAAAATAAATCAAAATATTGTTAAAATAAACAATGCAAAATATATTTAAATAATCGAAAAGTATATTGTTTATATACTTCTGATAGATTGCTAGGCTATTTGTAAAGCCAAATAATATGATTTTGTATTTGTAAAAACTATAATACGTGTGGAACATAGTATATTCCTTAAAAGCAAAATTTATCCTAATCCAATGAAAAACCTGACGGATATTGAACTTTGTATAGATTTTTGCACTAATAAAGCGTATAAGCATTTTGTTGATCAAAGGAAAAGGATATCGATTTTTGTAGGTGAAAAAGTTTAACAGGCGAAAATCGATACAAAATCGAAATGCATTATTAGTTTTTCGAACGAATAAAACAAGTATTGCGTAAAGAGTTTAATTAGGTTTTATAAATCCTTTAGTTAGATTATTAATTAAATATTCTTTAACAACTTTTAATTATTCCAGCGATATCTTATAAAATGGATTGTATCTTAAAGCTTTTTCCTCTTCATTTTCCAGTATAATTTTGTGATTGTATAGATAGTGAAGTAATAGCACATTCGAATTGGCTTTGGAAAAAGCCTTTTAAAAAGCTTTATATACCAGAAGAATTGAAGATTCTTTGTTAACGATAATAAAGACGTTATTTAAATATGATTAAAATCCAGTATACTAATAAATGTTTATAGCGATTAAAAGCTAATCCTTCTAATTCTATTCTTGTTAACGTTTTTGTATAACAATTTCGATATCGTTAAGAATAACAATAAAGAGTTTGTTATACTTATATCTCTTATACAAAAGTTCGAATTGTACGGATGTAAAAACATAGATATTAATAATATTGAATAGAAAATAAAACAACAATTTATAAAATTTCTATAGCTTTGCAATGTAAGCTTTTTTAAACAATTGTTAAAAAGCTTTTTTAAATATTTATTGAGGAGAAGGAGGAAGAGAAAGATTAAGTTTTTTTGCAGATATAGGGTTAGAGGGTTGTATCATAAATATGGTGATAAACTTGAACTAAGCGTTTTGTTATTGCTAATAAATATCGAACTTATCGTTTTTTCGATTAACGTTTTATTATACAAATTAATCAATTTTCTTTTGCTTCAAATCATTTTTCGAAAATAATAAATTCTGATTCAACAAATATGTAAATAGTTGTTCTAAAGATTACTCGAAGTGTTAATTAAAGTAATTAAGTTTTGTTTGCAACTTTGAAAACTATGATTTACTTAGTATAATATTATAAAAATTTAAATTTGTAATAAGAAATGGAACAAATGATTGTTTTCAACTATCGATCGAAAGATTAAAAAAAGTGTAATAAATAATAACGTGACTCTATATATTGTTGTAACCTTTAACATTAATAAAAGTTTCAAATAAATAATAACATAGTTTAAATAATGGAAATAAAAGAATAAAAAGCGTAATATTAATAAAAACGTATTCGTTTACTTTAGAGTTAAAAAAAGTATTCGATCTAAAGGAATATTTGTTTTTGAAAAGGATATAAAGTAGGATTATAGTTTAACCTCCCATTAGTTTAGTTAAATCAAGGAATTGTATATCTTTAATAATACTTAAAAAAAAGTTTTTGTTTAAACGCTTGTTTTTAAACAAGTATCTTCCGTTTAACATACTAATTTAACGTTTTCAATATATATCTGGGGATCAAAGTAATCTTTAACATCATAAAAGTTTTCAAAGGATTTATTATTAATAACAATAATAAAGTTAATAAGGATATCCACCTTTATTTTATAAAAGTTTATTTACAATATTTGAAAATAAACCTTAGAAGTAGAAAAAAAAGCGATATTCCAGATAAAAACTTCAAAGATCAAACTTTTGAAAATTCCAATATATTCCGCCGGGGTGTTACATAGCGGATAAAACAGTTTGGGCTAAGTATATTAAACTATACCAATGTTAAAATAGTTAACGTTTTGATTTGTTTAGAAAAGGTGGGTTAATGTTGTAATAAATGGCCTTTTGATAAAAGTAAACTTTCAAAGAACGTAATACCTGTTTCTTTTTCGTATAGAGACTTTGTTCTCATCGATTTTAGTTAGTTTATCGATTAGCTTTTCTGTAGTAAAACAATTATCTTTATGGAAAACTATAGTTTAAGTTAAGTGATCGAAAATCTTGTTTTCGAAATCTTTAAATAATTGAGTATTATTGATGATTTTGGCTTAAATTGTTAAAAGTTTGAAAGTTTTATACTATTCCAAGAAATGACCATATTAAATAAAAAAATCGTTGAGTATCTTTTAATAATTGTATTAAGTATGAGCATATTCAACTTTTGCAGGATTGCTATAAATTGCGGCCAATTGATGTACTAGTTCTATGTTAGTAAGATAAGGAACTTGTATATATAATGTATAAAAATGCTTTTAGGTTTTCAATTTTGTTTGATCCATAATGTAAATATATTAGGCCATTTCTAAATCGAAAATATTGGCATATAGATCAAAGCGTTTAAGAACAAGTATGTTTTACAAATTTACTCAAGGTTTTACATTATCGTTTAGCTTTTTGGTAAGATTAATTACCTTAAAGTAATATAAACAAATGAAATAAAGAGAATATAAAGGGTTTAAGGAGTTATACTTGCGGATAAAGGATCGATTACTTTTGATACGGCGATTATTATCAAATTCGAAAGGCGAAGAGTTAGAGGTAAAACTGTTAAGGTTATCGATCTATAATCTTTTCGGAGTTCTTTTATAACTTTTACAAAACTAACATTATTTTTCTACAATAAAGTATTAATCCGTTTCAATAAAAAAAAGAATTGTTCTAGGGAGAAAAAAGTTGAAAGAAGAAATAACAAAAGTAATACTATATACGATTTCATTATATAATCGTTTAATTTCCATAGTTTAAATAAGAAAAACTTTTTGTATAGTATATTCGTTCTTATAATCCTAAAAATCGAGAATACGCGAAGTAAAGTTGTAAAGAGTATTCTTTGAAATAAAAGCAAATTGTAAAAAAGGCATTGTTTTTTATTTCGTTTCTTTATTTTTTCTTTAACCTTAACTTCAAATAGTTACATTAAAAACAAAATCAAAAATAAAACGAAAAGTTAATAATGCGAATGCAAAGTTTGTTAATATAGTATCTATAACGCTTATGCCGTAAAAGAGCTGTTTAGAACAGGGTCAATAGAGTTTTTAGAATTTACTACTACTTAACTATGCTACGAAGGAGAGATTGTTATATATATATGAACCGTATAGGCAGGATACGTACACAGTATGTGCTTGCTAATCGAGTACGTAAACCGTGACATTGTATACGTGCATTGAAACGTTTATTATGCCAATCAAGCAATAGAAACGTAACACTACTCCTCTCTTCAATAAAGCTCGTTCTCAAGCGATTATCTATTAATAATCCTATATTATACCTTATAAAACACCTTATACAATACTTACCAATCAGTTAGGTAATGGAAAACACGTTTATCGTAAGCTTTGCGATTGTTGTTGCAAAGTATATAATTGTATTTGCTTATTCCTAGGCGGTAATGTATATATAAGCACTTCGCAACGAGATAAATACTTATTTCGGCACTTTGAAACGATAAAATAGTGTTTGTATTGAAAAGATATATAACAAAAGCTTTTTTCTATTATAAACCTAAATCCATATCCAAATCATTTCAACTTTTTTATCAAATTCATTACTTCTTGAGTATATCTTTCTACATCGATAAATCGAACAATTTTACGCTAAGTATAGCGAAAGGGTCGTTAAATAAAAGCTTTACTAAGAGGCAGAGGTAATATAAAAATATGGCGAACGTATAGACGGTGTTAACGGTGAAATAATCAAAGTTAAAAATGTTTATTGTAGTTAAAGTTTCTTTTTCTTTTTTCTTTTCTTTAAAGCAAGATTACAAAAATAATAAAAAGGGTTAAATAGCGGAGAGCAATAATGGTTTCGATAAGTAAAGCTTTCCAATTGATCTTGCAAATTAGTTTTCTTTTTTTTTTGAGTAGCAAATAGTAATATTAATTTGGCATAACGATAGTACGCATTTAAGCATTTAAATCGCTAATGTAAAATCTTATCGATAAGGGTTCTCCACGATAAAAAGCTGCATTAAAACAATAACAATAGCAATAGCAGGACTAAGTATCGACGGCGAAATAATAATAATAGTAACAACAGGATCAAACGTTTGTAATGCCGGCCTGGGCCAATAGCAACAGCAAAGAGTTTATTGCGAAGACTTTAAGTCAATTGAAGAATGATAACAACAATATGTTTGAAACGATATATTATAAATTATATAAAGGGTTTGTTAAATCGTTGTTGAAATCGTTAATAAGGTTATTGTTCGTTGTTAACGATTATTTCGAGAATCTCGAAGGCGTGTATATACTATATATACGGAATTGCTTTACAGGGAATTTGAAGGGAAAATGTTATATTGTACTAGAGCAAAAAAGAAAACTTTGTTTTCTTTATTATAATCAAAAGCAAAAATATAAAAAGGTTTCGGAGGATCAATTATTAAACAATTTTCTAAAATATCGCGAAATGTTGTTAATCTATGAACAAAAAGCGAAAGTAAGTTATTTCTTTCTTTGATTATTCTTTGTAATATTGTTAACAAAAAAGTAAATAATTTTGCAAGTGAAACTTAGATATAAATTCTCGAAAAAGATATTGAAAGAAATTCTAACAAAAAAGAAAAAAAAATGTATAAAAAGAATCCACAAAAAAGAATTGGAGAGATATTAAGCACACGAAAAGCTTAAACAAAAAGAAAAGCGCAGGTGAACATTAAGAAAAGTAGCTTTAAAACTATAACTAAAGGCCAAAGCTCTTTAAGCAATATCTTGTTTCAAATGAATAATATTTCTTTTTTCTTTTTTGATAACTTTGTTTATCCTTTGATTAAATAAAATAATAAAGGTTAACCATTTTGTATTTACTTCAAAGATTTTTTTTTTTTTTATATCATATCAAGGATTGCATTACTTTAGTTGGTATTAATAATAACAACAATAATTTGATATAATATAAGAATTTTTTCGAATAATCGTAATTACAAAGTGATTTGGAAAAAACATATTCGATTGGTAATGGATATAGGTTTATTATTATTAATGTAATTGTAATTGTTTTCTTCATTCTTATAAAGTTTGATTTATTTAAGCAATAAAGCAAAAGAATTAAATAGTATAAAGTTTATTCGATGAAAATTATATAATTTGTAAAAAACAGTTTTCAAATCAAAAACGGGGTACCAAATAAGATTAGCGTTAGCGTTAAACTAGGAAATACAATATCATAAAGAATTGCGGGTTTTTTTGATAGTAAGAACTTTCTTTATTTTCTATTCGGAATTATTAATAATATTGATGGGCAACGAAAGCTTTTAAATCTGATTAAAGAGAAAGTTGTTGTAAGCCTTTCAGAGTTTATCGAACGAAAATATTGGATATATTTTTATAATAACGGGAAATTCGAGATGGAAAAAGTTATTTATTCAATCTATAATCTTGAATCGACTTTAAATAAAATAATTAAACTTTTTGAAGGGTCGCTAAATAAAGTAATCTTTTATGTTCAACTATATATAATCTTTAATATCGAAATCTACAATATAACAATGCAAATTGATGGATTAAGTTATTTTCTTTTAAACTTGAAAAATATTTTCTTTAATGTAGACAACAATTGTTTGATTATATTCAACAAATTTGTAAGCGTTTTGAATATTTACGTTTTTTGTTAAAGGATTATCTTTGATATTCCAATCCCAATTATTATATAGAGAATAATTGTAAAAAGCCTCGAAAAGCGATAAGCTTTTAAAAAATTTGTATAAAAAAGTAAACTAAATGTAATCTATTATAAACAAAAATTCCAATCAATCGTTTTGATAATAATTAACGAATAAGCGTAAATATTGTTGCAAATATTGATTGTAAATCTTTGTTTAACCATTTGTTTGAAGGTGGTAAGCGATGAAGAGCTTGATATCAATACTTAGCAATTGATTGAATTCTTGTTAAAACTTTAAAATAAATTAAAGACTTCTATTCGATACAATCGATTTGAGGGCTCTGTAATATTGATAAATGTGGTATAGATAAAGCTTGGTTTGCTTATATAAATCAACTTCTTTGTAGCAAAGAATAGAAATAGTTTGTTTTGTTAATCGATCAATAATTACAAAAACGTTATTGTAATTGTGTTTGTTCTTATTAAAACTGTAATAATCCATAATAACGTTTTACTATACTTGTTCAGGAACGAAGAGCGGATGTAACAAACCGGGAATGCGATTTCGCGATATAGAATTGCGTTTGCAAATGTAACAATTGTATATATATTGAGCAATTGTTGTAAACATATCAGACCAATAGTATTGTTTTGATAGCAAAAAGTAAATTTTTTTGATTCTAGGATATACTATAGAAATTGAATCATAAACCTTTCGAATAAGGAATATACAAAAATTCTTCAAATCGAGCATTACCAAGCGATTGTTAAATAATAGTAAATCGTTTTGGAAAACGAAGTGTTTGTAGTCTTTAAATACTTTAAATTGTAGAGTTTGTAAACTATTGAGAAAGTGGTTAGCGTTGAGGATATAGTTGACAATATTAAAGTAAAAAGCGATAGAAGCTAGGTTTATAATAGATAGTACATTATTGTTGATCTTTTTCTTCAAATTGTTTTATATAATCCTTGTATCGATTTGATTGTTCTTTATAAGTTGCTAAAGGCAATTTTTCTTTTTCGTTTAATTCTATATATTGAGCTTATCGACGCAACATATAAAAGCATCAACGAAAAGATTATTTTTGCTAGAACAATATATAATAACGAAGTTGTAATCAATTAACAACTCAGCCTATCGAATTTGTTGAGCGTTTAGAGTTTTGATGATTATAAAGTATTTCAAAGCTTTATAATTTATATAAATTCGAATTTGATAAAAAAAGCCAATTAATTCTGATTTCTAATGGTTAAAAAAATATATTATTGATAATATCTTTTTGTTATAAACCTTATAATTCAATTCAATAGGAATTATAGTTTTAAAAAAGTATACTATAGATAACCAATCGTTACTATGCTTTTGAAAGAGTACGCTAGCAATTACTTTATTTAAAGCGTTGGTTTCAAGTATACAAAGAAGATTGTAATTGTAATGTTGAAGCAAAAGAACGGAAGTAAGCTTTTGTTTCAAAATGTTAAACGCATTGCAATATAAATCGTCGAAATGAAACAAAGTATTGGTTTTGGTAAACTTTGTTAAAGGTTTGGTTATAATACTGTAGTCTTTAATAAAACAATAATAGAAATTACAAAAACCAAGAAATGATTGGATTTTCTTAATGGTTGTAGAGTACATCCAACTTTCAACTATTTCTACCTTCTCTAAATCAACTTCAACATCTTCGATAGAAATAATAAATCCGAGATATTTGGTACATTTAACGTTGAATTTATACTTTTTAAAGTTAGCTTGAAGACCAACAATCTTAAATCGAGCCAGAACTAGCTTGATTTAAACTTAATGATTCTTTTCGTTTTTAGAGTAGATTAAAATATCGTCAAAATAAACAATGCAAAATATATCTAAATAATCGAAGAGTATATCGTTTATATATCTTTAATAAATTGCTGGGCTGTTTATAAAACCAAATAGTACGATTTTGCATTTGTAAAAACCGTAACGTATACAGAACGTAATATATTCTTCAAAAGTAGAATTTATTCTAATCCAATGGAAAGCTTGACGAATGTTAAGCTTTGTATAAATCTTTGCATCGGCGAGATATATAAGCGTTTTGTCGATTAAAGGGAAAGAATATCGATCTTTGCGGATAAAAAAGTTCAATAGGCAGAAATCGATATAAAATCGAAATGCACTATTAGCTTTTCTAACGAACAAAACGAGTACTATGTAAAAAGCTTAATTAAGCTTTATAAATCCTTTAACTAGATTGTTAATTAAATATTCTTTAACAACTTTTAGTTATTCTAGCAATATCTTGTAAAATGAACTATATCTTAAAGTTTTTTCCTTTTCATTTTCTAGTATAATTTTGTAATTGTATGGACGGTGAAGTAGTAGCATATTCGAATTAGCTTTGGAAAAAGCCTTTTGAAAGGTTTTATATATCGAAGGAATTGAAGGTTCTTCTTCAACAACAATAAAGATATTATTTAAACATGATTAAGATCCAGTATACTAGTAAGCGTTTATAATAGTTAAAAGCTAATCCTTTTGGTTTTGTTTTTATCAACGTTTTTATATAACAACTTCGATATCGTTGATAATGATAACGAAAAGTTTATCGTACTTGTATCTCTTGTACAATAGTTTGAATTATACGGGCATAAAAACGTAAATATCGATAGTATTGAACAAAAGGTGAAGCAGAGATTTGTAGAGTTTCTATAGTTTTATAATGCAAACTTTTTTAAGCAATTGTTAAAAAGCTTTTTTGAATATTTGTTGAGAAGAAGAAGGGAAAGAAAAGTTAAGTTTCTTTATAGATATAAAGTCGGAGAGTTGTATTGTAAATATGGTAATAGATTTAAACTAAGCGTTTCGTTGTTGTTAATAGATATCGAACTTGTTGTTTCTCCGATCAGCGTTTTGTTATACAAATCGATCGATCTTTTTCTGTTTCAAATCACTTTTCGAAAACAATAGGTTTTAATTTAAAAAGTATATAAATAGTTGTTCTAAGGGTTACTCGAAGTATCGATTGAAACAATCAAATTTTGTTTACGACTTTAAAAGCTATGATTTACTTAATATAATATTGTAAAAACCTAAGTTTGTAATAAAAAATGGAACGAATGATTACTTTCGATTATTAATCGAGAGATTAAGAAAAATATAATGAGTAATAACGCGACCCTATATATTGTTGTAACCTTTAATATTAATAAAAGTTTTAAGTGAATAATAATATAGTTTAAACAATGGAAATAAAAGAGTAAGAAGTATGATATTAATAAAAGCATATCCGTTTACTTCAGAGTTAAAAAGAATATTCGATTTAAAGAAGTATCCGTTTTTGGAAAGGATACAAAGTAGAGTTATAGCTTGATTTCCTATTAATTTGATCAAATCAAAGAATTGTATGTTTTTGATAGTATTTAAGAAAAAGTCTTTATTTAAACGTTTGCTTTTAAACGAATGTTTTTCGTTTAACGCGTTGATTTAACGTTTTTAATGTATATCTAAAGATCGAAGTAATCTTTAATATCGTGGAAATCTTCAAAAAACTTGTTATCGATAACGATAATGAAATCAATAGGGATATCCGCTTTCATCTTATAGAAGCTTGTTCGCAATGTTTGAAAACAAGTTTTGAAAGTAAAAGAAAAAGCGGCGTTTTGGATGAAGACTCCGGGGATCAAACTTTTAAAAATTCTAGTATATCTTGCCGGGGTGTTATATAGCAAGTAGAACGGCTTGGGCTGGGTATATTGAACTGTATCAATGTTAGGATAATTAACGCTTCAATTCGTTTAAAGAAAATGGGTCAATATTGTAATGGATGGTTTTTTAGTAGGAGCAAACTTTCAAAAAACGTAATACTTGTTTCTTTCTTGTATAAAAACCTTGTTTTCATTAACTTTGATCAATTTATCGATTAGCTTTTTTGTAATAAAACAATTGTTTTTATAAAAAACTATGGTTTGAACTAAGTGGTTGGAAATCTTGTTTTCAAAATCTTTAAATAATTAAGTATTATCGATGATTTTGGTTTAGATTGCCAAAAGTTTAAAGATTCTATATTATTCCAAAAAATAATTATATCAAATGAAAGAATCGTTAAGCATCTTCCAATGGTTGTATTGGATATAGGTATATTTAACTTTTGCAGGATTGTTATAAATTGTAGTTAGTTGATATATTAGTTTTGCATTAATAAAACAAAGAATTTGTATATACAATGTATAAAAATGCTTTTAAACTTTCAACTTTGTTTGGTTTATAATGTAGATATATCGGACTGTTTTTGAATCGAAAGTATTGGTATACAAATCGAAGCGTTTAAGAATAAATATACTTTATAAACTTATTCGGGGTTCTATATCATTGTTTAGCTTTTTGATAAAATTAATTATTTTGGAATAATACAAACAAATAAAGTAAAGAGAATATAAAGAGTTTAAGGAATTGTATTTGCGGACGAAAAATCGATCATTTTTAGCGTAACAATTATTATTAGATTCGGAAGGTGAAAAGCTAAAAGCGGGGTTATTAAGATTATCGATTTATAATCTTTTTAAAGTTCTTTTACAACTTTTGCAAAATTGATATTGTTTTTCTGTAATAAAGTATCGATCAGTTTCAATAAAAAAAAGAATTGTTTTGGAAAGAAAAAGATTGAAAGAAGGAGTAACAAAAGCAATACTATATGTAATTTTATCGCGTAGCTAATCAATTTCCATGGTTTGAATAAGGAGAACCTCTTGTATAACGTATTCGTTTTCGCGGTTTTGAAAATCGAGGATGCGCAAAATAAAGTCGTAAGGAGTACTTTCTGGATTAAAAGCAAATTGTAAAGAAAATATTGCTTTTTGTTTCGTTTCTTTACTTTTTCCTCGATCTTGATTTCGAGTAGTTATATTAGTGGCAAACCCAAAAATAAAACAGAGAGTTGGTGATACGGACGTAAAGTTTGTTAACGCAATATTTTGACCAAAAAACGCAATAGTATCAATATTGGATTTGCCGGGAAAAAAACAAAGTATATCGAAGAGAAAAGAAGAGCAAAAGGATTTCCAAAAGTAATAGAAAGTATATCGCTGTTAAACTAAGTTTAGTATTAATCTTTTTTCTGTAAATAAACGATTTTGTTGTTTAAAAGCATTTCTAAGAAAGTATTATCGAAGGAAATATTCTTTTAAACAGCCATTAGATGGTTAAAACGATTTGATATTTGAGTAATAAATAATGTAACGTTTATACTATAAAAGAGCTATTTAGAATAAAATCAATAAAGTTTTTAAAATTTATTACTATTTGATTATACTACAAAGGAGAAACTGTTATATATATATAAACTGTATAGACAGGATACGTGCATGGCACATACTTGCTAATCGAGCATGTGAGTTGTGACGTTGTATATGTGCACCGGAACGTCTACCATGCCAGCCGGGTAGCGGAAGCGTGATAGTATCTTGGCTAGAAAACGCAACAACGTTAATATTAAATTTGCCGGAAAAAGAACAAAGTATATCGAAAAGAAAAGAAAAGTAAAAGGATTTTTAAAAGTAATAAAGAGTATATCGCTATTAAACTAAATTTAATATTGATTTTCTTCCTATAAGTAAACGATTTTGTTGTTTAAAAGCGTTCCTAAAAAGGTATTATCGAAGGAGATATTCTTTTAAATAGCCATTAAATGATTAGAATAATTTGATATTTGAGTAATAAATAATGTAATGCTTATATCGTAAAAAAACTGTTTAGAATAGGGTTAATAAAGTTTTTAGAATTTATTACTACTTGATTATACTACAAAAAAAAGATTATTATATATATATAAATTGTATAAACAGGATACGTATACGGCATATACTCGCTAATCGAGTATGTGAGCCATGACGTCGTACACGTGCACCGGAACGTCTACCATGCCAACCGGGCAGCGGAAGCGTGACACTCACGACCTAGATTTTCCTCTTCATAGTTTCATGATATCAAAATAATATTGAATCTAGAGCATTCATCGTTGTTGTTACCAGTCAATTCCACAAGCGAGTTTTAGCCTCAATCTCATTGGCCATACCAAGCGACTAGACAGCCAAGGGGTTTTGTTCGTTTTCAAAGTGAAGGAACAGCAGCTATATGGCAGCCTTATCAGAATCACACAAAAAGAGAAAGACCGGCTAATCAGTCAGCCATGTACGACTCTTATTTCGATTTTCGTTTCCCTTCGACTTTGAATCGGAAAACTAAAATGGCAGAAAAATACCTAGGCGAACCATGATCATGCCTTAGTAATAGATTACTCATCCCGAGCGAACGTATGAGATGAAATGTGACAGGCATAATTAAGGTATCTCGATGTACCAGACCATTTAAGAAAGCCTAGCTTTTGTCTTTCGCATCACTGATGATCCACACGTATTTGATCCCTCGTCGGGAGTTAATATAGCTACGTGATTAGTGCGCTCGCTAGTCGTACTAGCGCGCATGCCTATCAAAACTAGGCTATAGCTAGCATTCTATCAACTACTATCTGTCAAGAGTCAGGAGCGTAGCTCCTTACTCTTGACAAAGCACTGCAAGCACGAACTAGAAGTCTGTGCAATACGCTAAGCTAAACTAGATAAGTAGAATCCGTATACGGATTCTACTTCCCTTCCTCATAGAAATCTACTCTTTCTACTCGATCCCTATTTTCCGCACTCCGTGACACCATCACCCTCTATTACTATAAACTATACAATCAGTTGTATCATAACAGAAGCTATTTCTGGCTTCGCATCTAAGACTTCGGAAATATATATGAGATTTTATTCTAGTGAAAGCGAATAGCTATGCGTTTTAGTTAGTATCTAACTCATCTAACGGTATGAGAATGAGAAATTTAAAGGAAAATCTACAACCCGAATTAATTTTCTAAAATATCTTTATATCAGGATTAATGATAGTTATTTCTTAAAGAGATATTGGGGGTTAGCTTTGGCTCCGCAGTTTGAACTTTTTCGAACTACGCTCTTACCCGCATCTCGCAACCATTATCATTTTACAGTATTCTTGATTTTATCCACTAGCTAGTTGATGATTCTGATCATCATATGGGTGGGTAGCTCTGAATAATATAATATTTGGAAGAAAAAAATGCCCAGCATACTGTGGTCTCGATATATCATCAACTAGCTGCTCTTGTAAGCTCTTTCCTAGCTAACGCTGTTCCATTAAACGTTTTCCATTTCTTCAACAGTCTTTTAAATAAGCTAAAAGTTCACTTATATGCCTGAGAATTCAAGTCATGCATTCATGGCGATGACAATCCCCTACGGAATGACTGAAAAGTAATCAAAAATCCTCAACCAAATCGTAACTAGTTAGCCCAGACGAGAATCATTCAACAGCGTGGAAAAACCGGCTCGGTTAAAGCTTTCCCCTGAATTAAACTTAATCGTTTAAAACTAAATTCACGAAGAATAAGCTTGCTTACGACTCTCTTGAAAATAAAAATAATGACATGCATGATCATTCTTTCAAGGAAGGAGGAAATGGGGTTTTGCTGTCTCTTAGTCTAGTAGGACTTAGGCTTTCTAAAAGCTCTCTTGGGGGTTTTCTTGTATATGAACGCATGAGTACTGTATTATATGTGTCACAATACTCGAGTGGTGATCAATGTGCCAAACTTGAGATCATACATCTATCTGAATATTCATGATTCTCTCAACTAATATCCCCATCAATCGACGTGATGCCCTAGATATACCCAATACCTAAAACCTCATCCTCACCCTCATCCGTTCTCCACCTTCTCAAAATCATGGATTCATGAAAGCACAAACACTATAGGTCACCATACACGCATCAAACGAAAATACATCATATTTCTCTTGAATCCGGGAAATCTAGTTGTAAAAAAGTGGAAGTATTAAAAATATATCATTATCTAACGGGAATATGAGTTTACTCAATTCAACCTACAAAAGCTTTCTCATCCTCGCTTTCAAAAATCGTGTATCGATCACTCTCCGTTCTCTCTCGGCTATTACCTCTTCTCCTCTAGCTCCAAATATTCAAACCTCCAAGCCCATCTAGAAGACTAAAATTAAGTATTCCCAGTAAGCAACGTCGCTCCTTCCCTCTACTTCCTGCTCAACACTACCACCTCACCCTATTCCCAATTGAGAATCTAAATCAATCCAGTGCCGCCATTAAAAAAAGATTACTTACTAGCCTACTTTCTCTCATCTCCTTCTTATCCATATCCACCTCTATAACTCTCCCTAGTATCTAATATCTAATATCTAATATCTAATATCTAATATCTAATATCTAATATCTAATATC
>NGKF01000003.1:650591-692127 GCA_002162555.1 Monilinia aucupariae
CCCTCCCCCTTCATTCCCCCTCATCCTCGCTTCCATAACCGAAGAACTGAAGAACCGAAGAACTGAAGAACCGAAGAACCATTCAGCTATTTAAAACCCCGCATATTATTACCCGTCCAAGTTAAAACTAGCGGTTGAAGATTGTGAAACCCGTCTATCAATTTCTTTCCCCCCCAAATACACATCGACCACCAGATCAAAGAAGTAATCCGCGATACAAAGGTTCAAGATTCATAATAATTCTTACTTGTCATTTACAAGTGCTCATTCAGAGTCACTCTTTCATCTAACGCTCTAATCTAGAAATCTTCCATTCGATTCGCATTTCATTCATCCTGCACTATCCACCCACCCATCCATCCATTCATTGCTCATCAATCCTATTTTCATATCATGAGACGCCAATGCCAATATCAATATCCCAACACACGCAAATAATGCCTCAAGTTCTAAAAACTTTTTTTTTCAACGCCAGTTCGCCCTTTGCCCCAAGTCAAGCTCCGATCAGCTTATCACTTGGTATCCCGAATGTACTCCGAACCAAAGCATCTATAAGAACAAATGCCATAAAACCATCAAGACATATGCTTTATCAAGCCCACTTTCCTAGTAACGCCATTAATCCCGCTCCGGCACACATGCACCCGAAAGCAAAAAGCAACATTTTCATTGAACTTTTACGCATCTCTTGGTTGAACATAAATTCATGTGCCATCAACTCTACCAAACCTGTATATATGAGAATTCCGGCACTGATGGAATCAAATACCCCATTGACAATCATGGTACTTTCACTACCCGGGGCAAACGTTGAACGAACACCCAAGCCGATAGCGATAGCAATAGGTGTCGTAAACCCATAAGCTGATCCCAAAACCCATGGCATCCAACCGTTTTTCTTAGGCCAATGAGCCGTAGCAAGTCGAGCTCCAAGACCAAGTCCTTCAAATGTTTGGTGGAAGGCGAGGACAATATAGAGAATGACGAAATCATCACCTGTGACGGCAAGTGTGAGACCGATAAATATGGAATGGAATATGACACCAAATTCGAGAATGAAAAGTGCGGTCATTTGAGCAGCGAAATGGTCGTCATCTTGATGATGTTCTCGTTGATGTCCAAGGTGATCCTCGCCTCCAGGAGGATATGACAAATCATCCGGTCGCCCGGGGATACTAGATCTCCCTCTCGATGGCCCTTCTCCGGATGTATGTATTCGAGTAATCGAACTATCGTTGTCATGCCCTAGTACGATATTAGATGCCTGAGGGCTGTCGGTAGCTTCTCTATAGCTTCTTCCCTCCAGCGGCGAGGAAGTTTTCAACGCCTGAAGCTTCTCATTTCGGGAAGCTCGTATTATCAGATCTTTTGCTGGATCAGCAGCCTCCAAATCATGACTATCCTGTCCAAACACATCAAATCGTGATGCCATGAGCTCAATAAAGAACATGCTGAAGATTGTCATGAGGGCAATTCCCTCAGCCCAACTATATTGTGTGATTGAACCCTTTAGGCATGGGGAAGTTAGATTGGCCGAAGCAGGAGCTAGTAACTAGGATATGATTAGCACATGTTTCAAGTGAATACCGAAGATCTATTTGCGCCGATCTTGGCTCGAACGGGGAAACGGGAAGAATTCGACATACATGTATGAAGGCCGTAGCTATAATCACACCCGATCCGAAATATTTGGTGATAAAGAATGCCAAAGGTGGAACACTCAATCTTTTTGTTCTTGCAGCCGCAATCGGTAAGAGAGCACCTATTGATTTGCTTAGCTGAGGGTATCCTCGAGAATGGAAATCCTTGTATGCCAACAAGGAGAAACATACCCAACATCGAGCCAAATCCGATGACGAATATCGAGGATATCCGCAGACCCATTCGCCCATCATATTCATTTCCACCCCCGCATGTGATCTCGACTGTATATTCCGACATGGTCACTGACCACCGCTGCCCCGTCTGCCACACCCGCAGATAGCCTCTCCCCCCGAATTGATATCGAACTTATGCCTGCCGTCTTTGAATATATTCCCTTGGAATATATTTATGCAATGGTTATGCAGCTCGCTACGCGCCGTCGTGAAGAGTGGTACTGTATGTATAATTGTTCCCAGAGGCTCAACAATATTGAATGTCGTCAAAGGAATCCTGAGCGTGGGGATATGATGAAGGAGGTGAAGTCAGCTCAGTCCAAGCTTCGTTCAGAAGATTGTAAAGGATGTATGTATTGTATGGTCGTGGGGTTTCCGTAGCTAGTCGGAAAAAAAGTTGATCAGTAAGTTAAAAGAGACCGGATTAGGATTTGTAATGATTATAATACTAATAACAGCAATAATAATTATAATTACAATTAATTGTGATTATTTATAATAATGCTGACTGGGTGAGTCTGAACGTTTGTGAAGGATAACATTGGGGAGGAAAGAGACTGATATAGATAGGTATGATAATACATACACGTACAAGTACAAGATATAACCGAGGATATATATATATATAATATATATATATACTATATACTCTCATAAATATCCAAGGACGAACGGAGAGAGAGAAAAGGGAAGGGGCAAAGAGAAAGTGGAGGGAGGGGAGGGGAAATGGGTGAAGAGAGGTGAAGGATGAGAAAATCGATCAAATGAGAACCTTGATGGGTAGATCTGGTGGATGACAGTAGCGAGTCGTGCCCAGTCAAGCTAAAGAAAAAAACCAAACCATAAAACATGGGAATCTAAACCACATCCGGCCAAGTGAGATGATGCATAGGAACCTTGCGAGTACCCAGGATCCTGTGCCTAAACCAGCCTTTCGATTTTTCCCTTGATAATAAAACAATGGCCCCTTTTTTCATTGGATATGGATATTGACAATTCATCTATGGCCGGAAAGGGCCTTTACTCTTCAAACATCATATTCGGTACAGATCAATGATACCACATACCACATACCACATACCACATACCACATACCACATACCATATACCATACCCAGTACTTACCAGGTACTCGAGTATAACTATGTTGTGCTGTTGTATCCCTGATTGTATTCTGGACACTCAAAAACATCCTCGTTACAAAATATTGCTTGACGGTCGCCTGCAGCGGTTGCGTTGCGTTGCGTGGCGTCGCGCCCGGTTCCCTTTTCCCTTTCGGCATTCATCTTCTTTTCCCATGGTTACCAGCGCGCCCGAATGCTCAGTCGGGTTCGATGTTGGACTTGAATCGGGGTACTGGCGGGNAATGTCATTGGGTCGACAGGTGATTCGATCCCAAGGGTCTCACCACATGGACGTGAAGATAATATGATCTCGGTGACATGACGTTGCAACCTGCAAGTCGGTAGCACCACAGTAACGTAAGGCTATGGTGTGTGTTTGGTGCTTGTGCACAAGGCGGTCCGTTGCATTACTCCGTCGATTATGATAAGCTTTATCTCTAAAAATGAAGTTGCCGCCATTCGGAACCATCTCCGACCTCGGAAAAAGACCACACGGAAAAGAAAAGATTAATATCACGTGAGGTATATCTGCGATGTAATTCTCCGTATCTTCATCCAAGGCGTGGATTTGGCTTTATTTTGACTTATCTCATGGTGGATATCTCTTTCAATCTGATTTCAAAATCCGTGCTAAAGTAGCTTGTTCCCTATCTGTGCCTTCGGCTATTCCGTCAGCCTATCGATTCTACAATGTCTGGTATTTTCACAGATCATCATATCACGATTATCGTCTGGTCGTGTCAACAGCACCGTAACGTATCACTATCGGGCTGCTCTAGGCAGCTTGTAATTGTGATACAACTTTCTAGGCCCATGGTGTCTATCAGAGTGGTCTGAGAGGGGGTCTTGTTCCGGTATTTGATTAGGATGGGTAGAATACGAGCACGTTTGGCGACACCATGAATCCGTTTTCGCCAATGCAGTCTCCAAAATGTATTTTGCACCCATCAATGTGCCACCCTGATATGTCACCGGTATCCTAACCGAGAATTCGTGCGAGTCAAGGGTCCCTCGATCTTGATTGCGACTCATTGGGTGCCCTTGGAGATCCGTAATATCGCCTGATCATTCCGGAGCTCGGCCAATCGGGACGGCATCATCTCAGCCCTGTGAAACAAAACTTGCTATCGTTCCCCGGAAATAGCAGGTGTTCACGAAGAGTATTGTAATTCCAGCCCCAAAGCCCTAAACGGCTGATCTCTCCTCTTCATATCAATTGAAGTACCAAGAGTGAATAACAACTCTTTCACTCTCCCCTCCCACACCAGTCCTACTTTCAAGTTCTGATCAACTTTTGCTTTCAAAACTCCAGCAACCTCTTCCGGTTTCTTGTCCTTTTCCAAATCCACTTCATCGAGTTTCCATGCGAGCTTCGCTTCCATACTTCTTACCCTGCGCTCCTCTACCGGTGCCTTCATTTTCCATAATTCGCATCCAAGGACTAAGTCGCTCTCATAACTATAGACATTGAAGTCCAGCCTTGAACATAGAGACAAATTCTTGCCTGCTTTCACAGCGTACGTCGAACTGATATTCCCCATTAACGGATTCAGCGTCAATGTTGCTGTCAATGGTATCCCCTTGTGCGCAGGTAAAGTTGCAAACCTCCCCCCAACACTAACACCCCCTGATTTATTCAACGTTCCATAATAAAGCTCCGCCCCTGCACTAAATCGACCATAAAACTTATCGTCAATCCTCGACATCTGTTTCGGCGGCTCCGTAACCTCTTTCCTTGGATCTGGTCCAAAATTATATAGCCCCCTCAGTCCTAATAATCCCCCATCAGTCGAATACAACGTCTCCGTGCTATATTTCCCCGTATCATATTGATGCAATGCCAATATTGTCCCTCCATTCCTCAACCTACTATCACTAACAGCCGTAATCCTCAACTGCTGCGTCGGACTAATCCTTCTCAAATATAACGCTTCCAGTGTACTTTGTGGCAAATACAGTCGCCCATAAAGTAACGTATCCCGTTTATCGACTCGTCTACCCCCGTGCCATTGCTCCCACATCCATGGTTCGTCAACCTTTCTTAGCTCTTGTATTTGTCGATACCCGCGTATTATTTCATGTAAATCAATCTTTGCACTCTGCGAAACAGTGCCAAGAGGAAGTGAAGAGTAGAGGTAGGAGAGAGCGCCATCCACGAGTCCTACGCTTCCTAGCGCATACGAAGTCGCAAAGTTGGGAGAGCTGAGAGATGAGAGATTAAATCGAAGACCGCCTGGAGTTTCAAAATCAAGAAGTCCTGTGTTCCAGAAAAAAGGTCAGCAAGCCGCACTCCCAGAAGCTGGGGGATAGAGAAATACCCTTCGCGGTAGCAGTCAACTGCGAGTATGAATTCTCATAATTCCATTTCGTTGCATTATAAAATGCAAACTGCACGTAATCCATAAACTCCAACATCTCCGTAGCCTTACAATGTTCAAGAAGCCATCAAACCATCAAGCCCCAACGTTCCATGAACAAGAAAAAGCAAAACGGCTCCAATTCGCAAAACAAAGTAAATTAGTTCACTCTCCAATCGCATTTCCCCTAGAACATAAAAACCCCGGAACAACATAAACCCCACTCCGACCCCTACATTTCCAAATTCCCACCCCCGCTAAACCCTGATAAGTCTAGCTCCCAATCTTATCACTCTATCGCAAGCTTGTAAAAAAATAAAAATTACCTCGATACCAAAATCTCCATCACATACATCGCCGTTTATCCAAACTCGTTCGTCTCAACTTAACCAACCACAACCACCCTTCACACATCTATCACCATGCCCAAATCCAAGCGCTCGCGCGTCGTTCACCTTACCAAAGTCGATAAAAAGGGCAAGGAGCTTTCGCTCAAACTCTTTGCTAATGTGCGCGAATCCCTCGATACGTATCAGCACTGTTTTGTCTTCAGCGTGGAGAATATGAGGAATACTTATTTGAAGGATGTGAGGAACGAGCTGAGCGATTGCCGGTATGTTGCTTTTGAACATTTGTAAAATTTGGCATTGGGGTTAGGATTAAGTGTTGTAACGGATCTCGTCGTTGATTTACATCATTTGCGCTACTCTTGTGAGAAACGGGGTAAAGAATCGAGGATTGGAAAATCGTCGGAAGAGAAAAGAGGGAAAGGCAATTGGAGCAAGCATTGGAAAGAATCGAGATATTGGAGAATTCATTGGGGTATCCTCAACCATCGAAATTCAATACTGACATATTTCTCCATCACAGACTCTTCTTCGGCAAAACAAAAGTCATGTCCAAAGCCCTCGGCAGCGACGCCTCCTCCGAATACCAACCCAACACATCTCTGCTCTCTCCCCATCTAGTCGGAAACGTCGGACTTCTCTTCACCAATCGCGAACCATCCTCCATTATCGCCTTCTTTCAAGAGCTTTCTAAAACCGATTTCGCACGTGCCGGGACCGAAGCTAGCAGAAACTTCACAATTCCCGCCGGCATCGTATACAGTATGGGGGGAGAAATTGCCGCCGAGAACGATGTCCCCATGGCGCACAGTTTGGAGCCAGAATTGAGGAGATTGAACGTGCCAACCTCGTTGACAAAGGGAAAGATTACATTGGATAATCCTTATTGTGTTTGTAATGAAGGCGATATTTTAGACAGCAGGCAGACGAGATTGTTGAAATTGTTCGGCGTGGCTACTGCAGATTTCTCTGTTCAATTACTTGCGTAAGTTTCCCTTTCTCTCCTCTTCACATTGCGTTTGCCTAACGCTCAAACAGATACTGGAGCGCAGCCAATCAGGAAGTAACGGAAATAGAGGCTATGGAATTGAGCGAGTAAAAGTAGTTGAGAAAGAAAAATGCATTTCGGATCGTCGTTTCAGTTCTAAACTATCATACAGTCAAAGAAGAATAGACTATGAGGCGTTTACCGGCGCCACATGTTTGATATGGAATATATGTATACTTCAAAAATTAAAACAGCAATTTCCTGAGTGCTATACCCGAGCTATCCATCTTACCCCATGAACTTCATTTTTTTCCTTCTTGATCATACATACAAGGGACCTTATTCCTAGCCAAATGACAAATTTGACGAAGCACTAAATGAAGATGGTCAGGTAGTACCTATTTCTTACCTCTGATCATACCTCCCCCGGATCAAAGTAAGCCCTATGCGTAAAGAGAAACCAACCACGTCATACCAAACCATTGAGAGAAATAACCGGATTGCTGAGTGTCGAGAAGGGTAGTAAAGGGATCGAATTACCATAAAGGGTGATGGTGAGGGGAAGCCACTTTTGTCCGTGCTATCAAAACGCCGTCGAAAAGCATGCAAGTAGGTTAGGCGACAACACACTACCTTGGGTGAAAACTTGTATCGAAGAAAGCGCTTACTCCTGGTGAAAAAGGGAGGGAAGATGGAAGATTCGAAAAACCCACCACAAGACTATCGAACCCACCCAGCCAGTCCTGTTGTACCTAATACCTTCGTAATTTGCGAGGATCTTCCTCATAGCCATTGCTCTCATAAGGTCTCTTTCGTGAATCGTCTTCACGTGGTCGGCCACCATATCCGCCATCTCTTGGTCCATCTCTTGGTCCGTCTCTATCACGGTATCCGCTACCATCACGGGGTCTTACCGGCTCCATATTGCTGCCACTACCTCCACGAGGAGGACCTCCATCGCGATCACCATAGCCACGATTGCTGTTGCCACGGTATCCGCCGGATCTGTCATCATATGAGCGGCCTCCACGAGATTCATACCCACCACTTGGTCCTCCAGGGCCATTTCGATCGGGTGAGCCTGCACCAAAGCCACCACCACCTCTTCCGCCAAAGCCTCCGCCAAAGCCTCCACGGCCACCACCCCCTGGGCCAGCTGGTGCATTGGGAGGGGCATAGCCATTGGAGCCTCCAGGCCCACCACGTTCACCTCTGTCCCCGAAACCTCCACGGCCTTGGTAACCGATTCCTCCTCGTCCACCGCCACCAAATCCACCTCGATCAAAACCTCCTCTGAAGCCACCACGACCTCTACCGCCATCGAAACCACCACGGAAACCACCTCTGAAACCTCCGGGACCTCCAGGGGGGCCATTGAATCCACCAGGACCCATTGGGCGTGGAGCAGCAGCCTTGGTGTATCCACGACCCCCAAGACCACCTCCAAGACGGCGAGGTAACCATCCTTTCACGGTTCGACCTCTCTCAACATCAACCTTGATTCGACGATCTTTGATTCTGATACCATCACAGTTTTCTAAACCAGCTATTCACGAAGCGCGAGCAAGGCGCAATTGTCAGTCATTTACCCATATTCATATACCTTGATCTGGGCAACAGGAAGGAAGGAAAGAAAATCAAAGACAAGAAGTGAGAGAACCAAATCTGCATGCCAATTTTGGATTCACGCAATTGGTGTGTGGGGAATATGGGGTTGTGATCAGCTTTACCTCTCATGTCCTTCTCTCGCTCGAAAACTACGAATGCGTAACCGCGATGCTTCTTAACCTTCTTTCCAGGCTTTTCATGCTGGTGAGTATCGACAACTATACGGATCTGCAAAGTATCGAGGTTAGCACAATGCGTTGAGCATAATATTAAACAACACGTACTCTCTCAATGGGCCCAAATCGACCAAATTCACGCTCCAGGTCCTTTTCAGTAGCCTCATAATCTAGTCGACTAACAATAAGAGTCTTGAAAGCATCGCCTCGAATGTTTGGGTCCTCTTGGGGCTTGACTATATAAGCAGTTCATCAGCAACAATTCAAAAAAAAATTGGCAATAGAAAGAAGTGAAGCATGAGTGATAATGTAGCACATAAAGGGTGGCCCTCACATGTTTTTGGGGCTTCCTGAATAATCTTTTCGTGTCTAGCCTTCTTCTCCTGCTTGATGCGATCTTTTCTTTGAAGCCAGCTCTCGGTGGGTGTGTATTGATCGGTCTCCTTGTATTCATTCAGAGCTGGAAGATATGCAGCAATACCAGTGATAACATGAGTCCTTCGATCTTCGGGGGCGTGGTCTGAAGGGGGAACCCATCGCAAAGGCGGTCGAGGCGCGAAAAGGGCAAGGAGATTTGGTGGGAGTTTGTCGGTCATTATGAGCTATGCACGACTTCCCAAACGTTTCAAAGTAAAATTTTGCAGTCGTTGGGATAACTGCAAGAGAATGGTGTTGAATTAAGTGATAGAAGAGGTTTAGGAAAATCTGTGTCGCGTCGCAGAAGTGTCAGCGACTCGAGATTTGAGCTCCGAAGCTTGAGATTATATAAACACGTGACCCAAAAATTATTACCTGGGAACCTCTCAATATCAACGAAACTGAGTTTTGAAGTTCACATTTCGAGGTCAGCACAACAGTCAAAATGAGGATTACAGGATTAAGGAAAACAACTATTGGTCAGGTAATTACATTGTTAATTCGTCTAGGCAATTTCAGGTGGCTAACATTCAATCCAGAATGGTGTTGGCGCCTTCATACTTCAGTGCAAACGAATGGATTTTCATTATTGCGATTGGGCAGGTAGTTCCAAGGGCATGAAGTGAGTTATATTTCTGAACTTCAAATACGTTCCAGTGCTTATGCTGCCACAGTACCTTTATCAAGAAATCTCTCGCTGGCTTCGCCAAAGCCAATCCTCAAATCGAAATGACCGTCTCTCCTCGACCCGCCAAACACCCAGTGATAATTGGACATTATATCAATGGTCGTGAAAAGGCTATTTGCGTTAGAAATCTAGAACATGGGCAGATATTGAAGAAAGCGGAACTGCTGAGGGATGCGAGTGGAGAGAAGTTGAAGAGAGTTAAGAAGCCTGTGCGAAGTATCAACGAGAGTGTCAGAGGTATATGGAGTCCTTACCATAATGGCGGAATTAAGGTTTGATGGAAGGAAATATGGAGAGGGTTGTATTACACATACCAGCATTACTGGCGTTATGGACAGGAAATCATGGGTGTCGATGGTCCTGTGTCGAATATTTTGGCCATATGGATGAGATAGTTATGAGCCGAGCAACTCATTGAGACTATACTCTTCCACACATGACCTCTATATCTAGACATCTATATGTACTTGATTTCAGCATCTGGTCTACTTGTTGGCTGTCTCACGAAGCCATCTCTCAGCCTTCATTGCTACAATAATAGCAAGCAGCAGCAACAGCAAGGCCAGGCAAGTACCATTGTTGTCAGGGAAGCCCCATAGCGATATTGAGTGTATTTATCATGAATATGAGTACCAAAAAATCAGAATGAGGGTCACAGTTGACCTGGACTAATGACTTCAACGCTGGTCCAAATTATGAGGAGAATGTATGTCAGCTTGGTGTCATCGAACCGGGTCCCATCCAGGATTTTGACCATTTACAATCCGGAACGTCCATTTCTAGGATGATTTAGACTTTGGTGTTGCATTGGATATCGCCATTTACAGATCTATCGGTATCTTAGAACTTCCACGCACAAGCATAGCATCACAATATGGCTCTATTATAGATGATATTTTTCAAGTTGACCATGCTACTAGGGCTTTGCTTTTTATTGCCCGATACGGGTCACTACCCAATTCACCATCGTAATTCATGAAATCCTAAAACCTCTCACAAGCGGCTGTTGATGATATCAACAAAAGCTGGCTTCAATGAAGCACCACCAACTAAGAAACCATCAATATCTTCCTGTTTGCTCAAATCCTTGCAGTTCTTCTCGCTCACACTGCCACCGTAGATGATTCTGGTCTCATCTGCGGCCTTCTCGCTAACCTCCTTCTTCAACCAGGAGCGAATAGCGGCGTGAACCTCTTGTGCTTGTTCGGTGGAAGCAACCTTTCCTGTACCAATAGCCCAGATTGGCTCATATGCAATGACGATCTTCGACCAGTCTTGAACCTTGTCCTTAACGGCCTTCAATTGTGCGGTAACCACCTCGATGGTCTTGTTGGCCTCTCTTTGCTCGAGGGACTCTCCGCAGCAGAAAATAACACTAATTCCTCCGTCAAGAGCAGCCTTGGTCTTGGATGCTACGAATGAATCATCTTCTTGGAGAACCACACGACGCTCAGAGTGTCCGAGGAGTGTCCAAGCGATGTTGCTATCCTTGAGTTGCTCAACGGAGATTTCACCAGTGAAAGCTCCATTTGGCTTATCGAAAACGTTTTGTGCAGCGACCTCAAGTCCAGGTCTCAAGTGCTCGCGGGTAAGGAGGAGGTAGAGGGCAGGTGGGGCAATGACAACCTCTTAAGTAAACGAAGTGTTAGCATAGCTTCCCATCTGAAGTGTGTGTATGAGCTTAGAGAGGGGTAGATCAGACAACAGATCTCCCCTCTCCCCCCCATTCTCCATCAGCGACACAACATGAAAGAAATTATAGACATACCAGTTTTTGGGTCCAACTTGGCATCATTCAAGTTGCCAACAATCTGCTTGATGGAATCAACCGATCCATTCCTGAAAATGAGGGCGACATTAGTTGGAAATTCTTTTATTTGGTGGGGGAAGAACGGAAACTCTCTCACATCTTGAAGTTACCTCCGACGAAAAATTGACGAGGCATGATTGCTAGTTTTCTGGTGATTCGTAGAATAATTCCGATAATTTATTGGATATTTAGTTGATGTGAATGATAATGAACTTTTCTGTCTTATTAGGTATGAAGAAGTGAAGAGGGTGAAGTATCCAAGTTATGGAGCATCAAGACAGACGACGGCATTACTCGGAGTGGGGGGAAAGCTCTCTGAAGTCTTGGCGGGACCTTACCTAAACTCAGACTCAAACCCCGCCAAAAAGACAGAGGCGCTAATAACATTAATAAGACCTCACTATACTCGCACGTACTCGAGGACATACATACATACATACTGTAACGATTCCATCTATCAGAGGAGAGGAGAAGAGAAAGAGAAAGAGAAAGAGAAAGAGAAAGAGAAAGAAGCAAACATCGACCATATCGGATCTGTCACTCACATTACATCCTCAACGTCCAATGCTAGATCAGCATCAATGGGAGCCGAGCCACACCGGTCACAAATTCCCAATTGCATGAGACTGCAAGCCAAGACGGGCGGGTTTGAACCTACCAAAACTGCCAACGAATTGATTGATCTCTTGTGATGCTTCAATGGACCGGGATGCATACTCTGTACACTTCTAATTGCTACACTTTACACTTTGGTCTTGGGCATCGATGTGCTCAGTGTTCAGCTACCCCTAATCCCACGCCATGCCATGGAGTTGCTTCCTCAACTGTATATAGATAGGTATGCATCCGAAGCTCACAGTTCACTCAATTGACTTGCACTTCTTGTTACAGATTGGAAAGGGTTACAAAAACTAAACATTCAATTGAGTTGACTTTAAATGCGACCTGGATCCAGTACATAGGGGATGGACCTTATGGTCATCAGTCATCGAATCCATCCATTGGACCAGAGGTAACCAACCTTATAAGGTTGATTCCCGTATCACTCGCCTATCCATCAACCATAATACAACAACACCATTACTTCAAGACCAATACACAACATATTTTACTAAATCACCCAAAGCATTCAATCTCCTGGACCGAGAACATCAAAAGACCAACACACGATGTCAAGCTTGAAGAAAGATAAACATTTGAAGCAAGTAGCTGAATTCGACGGAAGTTTCACTGATGTGTGCTATCACTACTGTAACTAATAGCATATCGATGTGGTGGTGGACTTCTTGCGGTGAATGAACGATGATAACGAACTTGGGGTATCTGAGGGCGGGGACCAGTATATGGAATTCTGTGTGCGGTGGGGTCTCGAGATATGTAATCTTCCGCATCAGATAGACGACGTCTATAAGCAGCATCTCGTGGAACTGGTCTCACATCTCGTATAACAACAGGAGGAGCATGATCTTCATACAAGTCATGAAGATGTCGATCGTTGTAGAGTGGGTCTCTATATCGGGGGGCAGCCAGCGTTGGGACCTCTGCATATTGACGTGATGAATAACGTGCCAGCGCTGTATTATATCCAAGTTTGCGGCGGCCAGCAGGTATCACAGCTCTTGATGGCTCTTCAATGGGGATTGGTCGTTGCGATTGCGATAAATAATGCTGTGCGATTGCCCTTTCTTCCTCTCGGCCCTGCTGAAATGCTTGAGCAATGGCATCAGGGGCAGCAATTGGAGTAGCTTCTCCAACATAAGGGAATCTTGAATGACTGCTGCGTCGAAACTCTTGAAATATATGCTCAGGCGACTTACTCCTGTCGGTATAGTATTTCTTCTGGTGCTCTCGTAGGCGGTGTTTGCTATGGCTACGTCCTCGCCTGCTACGCGAGCTGTATCTTCTTGAGCGTTCGTCGGATCGAGAACTAATACTCGTAACTAAAGAACTGCTGATGGTCGATGCTCCGGTCGAGACTGTATCGCTATCAGATCCAGTATCAGAATTTGAGTCTGACTGATAATGAGCCGGCCTCTGCCTGCTTCTACTTCTGCTTCTAGACCTTCCACGGCTGCTATCATGATTTCCAGGCATACGAAAAACTCCCATGACAGGTGCAGGTTGGCCATTCGGATTTGGTGGGGATTGACCCTGTTGAGGCTGAGGTGGCATTGCAGGCGGCCTCATCATCTCTGCCACTCTTCCTTGTTTCTTCTTCTCAATAAGTTGGTAAATGCCCATGGCATTCAAGTGGTCTTTCAACGCATGCCTTACTATCACGGTGATCAAAACGGTTTCTCTCACTTTCTTGGAAGTCCTCTCTTTTCTGTCAAGCTGGGCAAGGGACCAATCAAAATCTGGGTTTCCTTCCTCGTTTTTCAATCGATCCAAAAGTCTATTGACTTGACCCTGCTGATTAAAAAACAGGGCTCCCTTTTTATCCGATATTGTTTGTGAAGACTCGTTCAATTTCTTCAACTGTGCGGCAATATCCTGTTGTGATAACGCTTCTTCGGTGACTACGGCTTTTGCCCAGGTGGATTTCTCCTTCCCAGTTGGTATAGCTTTTTGAATGGAATAGACACTGTATGTTGTCAAAAGCTTTCTGCACGCTGCTTCGTCAAGTGGTGGTTTTCCTGTGGCATTGAGGTCGACTACATGGGAAGACTCATATCGGGGACGCATAGGCATCTGCATTTGCGGTGGAGGTCCGCCACGTTCCCCACCAGGGAATGGCGGCGGTCCACCGGGATGACTTTGGTGGGCTTGGTGACCTGGGGGAGGACCATGAAAACCCGGAGGAGGAGGGTGACCTGGCCCGACACCTGGAGGAGGACCATGAAAACCTGGAAGAGGATGGCCTGGTCCGGCACCTGGTGGATATGGTGGTGGACCGGGTGCACCACGCCCCATTCCGCCTAGACTCATGTTAGTGGTGTTGAAGGTCTGAAAATATATTTGCTAAAATAGCTTACCGTGAGGTGGAGGTGGTGGTGGAGGTGGGGGACCTCTGGGTCCTTGATGGCTCATTTCGACTGCTGGTAGTAGAAAAATAAGGCGTTGGTAAAAGTATCAAACTAACATTAACTGCTGATGGATTACAAGCTTCGAAAAGGTATGTGGGCAACGATGAGGCTATATCTAGAACTCAGACCTCGGTGATTGAGCCGCAGTTCTTTTGGGGCACCGAAAAGTTGGGCAACGAAGTAAGGCTTTATGGGAATGATTTGAAAAGGAGAGGGGCGAAGATTCACACTGACTTTTATCATTTCTCTAGATTGAGTTACAGGAATGGAGGGGTACAGCTAAGAGAATTGGTGGTGTTACACAACTAACAAACGGTCACCGAGTAGCTGTATGACAAAATAGCGAAAATTACATGAACAATATCTACATAGGTACTTAATCTAATTACTCCTTCCGTTTTGCTCAACGAATTATACTAACTATCAATGAGGTACGTGCCGCTTCTTAACGCCCGGGTTTACATTATCATGCGATCAGGCTTTAGTTTATGCATATTTGTTAAGGCGGCCAGTGAAGAAGGCTGTGCCATCTGGTCTCGTTTTCTCTGAGACTCTACAAGCTATCGCTCAGCTATAGGGCAAATTTGATAGACATATTTGACGAATTTCTGTATTATCCGCAAAGTGGAATATAGCAATCGATAACTATACGATGCTTTTATATAGCGCGTCACGAAGTGTTACACCCAACCCTTAACCACACTTTACGCGCCCTCATACCTTTATAAACCACACCTTTGATATTTTCAGAATGAAGTTTGAGGTACGGATTACTCGAAATAGCGCGAATCATATCTAAATTTGAACAGAAAAGGCATCAGGCTATCAACAAAAACAAAGTCAACATTTGTCTCATTCAGAATCTAGGGAATGGGAATTGGCAACCTTCTTCGCAAATATAAACGAGGCAAGACGCGAACAGCTTTGCAAACTTTCTGCCTCCTTTCATGAGCAAACCACGAGAGACCACAACACACCGACTCACTTGACCCTTCTTCCTCTCACCGAAAGATCCGCCAAAGTCAACTTTTTAAAGCCTGTTTTGAGCTGGCTACAACATGGTAGAAGCAAGTCGGGCGTTGTTGAAAGCTCGATTGACAAATCAAAACAATACTTGCCTCTCAAGAAGTCGATGCGTTGAAACTCATCCAAGGATCAACCATGATTTGGACTGGAATTAAGCCATCTCTCAATGCTTAAGTGAAAGGTGATTGCCCTCTGACCTCTTTTGCAGATGCATATGCTGTCAAACTCTATACTGTCAGTATAGACCAGCATTTCAAATTTCAATTCTAAGCTATAAAGCATGCGAAGGTACGTATGTTGTACAGACAATGCCACAGATGTCACAATATCGTTGACCGCCTTATCATTTGATATGATGTTAAGCTCAGCCTGTTATAATTTTCGGCCCCCATGTCGAAGGATCATGGCGTTATAAAGCATTCGTCAATAATCACCCGAGAGACGACTACAGTCCTTGCTATCCAATGCTACTCTATGCATGCACAAAGAACCTTTAGAGAGTCTGATCGCTGAATACAATGCAAAACACTATCAGGACCACCAGAACTAGACACCGTTTGCAAACGAAAAGATGGCAATAGTCGTTTTTCCCTCCTCCAATTACAAATGCACTTAATGCTGACAGCAGGAGGCAAGCCAGCTTTATTTTACCCCGCAACATCTTCCATAATGCTGAGCTACTCACATCTGTTCCGAGATATCTCCTTGGCCAATCGAATCAATCACCATAAGACCGGGTTCGATATCAATGCATTGGTAGCACTTCTGACTTCCGCAATCTTAAGCGCATAATAACCTTAGGATCTTTGCTTACCGGGCGTTGCAACCATACCATTATTCACAGCGGAGAACATGCGATGTAGTACAATGCATCGATCAGCGCAGGAGTACCATCTATGATGACCTATACATTTCACAAGATAGTGTTTATGTCAAATTCCAATAATTTTGAAATATGACAGGTATCTGTAGGGACATCAAATCATTTTCTATCGCCATTTTCCCATTGCCCACTCGGGAAATAGCCGAGCCTCCATATTTTCTAGCTATCCAATCTACTTACAAAAGAAGTCGGACATTGGCCGTCAACAAATTGGCCATATCACCAAATCCTTGACTTTGGAGTGAGCGATACTCATTCGTGATTTGCCAGTCTGGCGCTTCATGAAAGTGCTCGGACACCTTTTCTGGTGCCTGATGCATCGCACATTTTTAATCTTCTCGTGTCATGTCATGATATCAACCAAGTGGTCGAACCACCTGCGCTCCCAATGCTACCACATGTTCCAACTCCCTATTGTCATTTGATTTCGCTCTTGACATCTCCACAGCCAACCAATTACCGCGAGGTACCTAGGTAGGTTGTCTTTCCTTCCCTTTCTCATTTCATGAATTAAACAGCACGATTGGACCTGCAGTCACTGACTCCCACATCTTCGCGATTCATAATCTTGCAATCTATCTTTCAAATCCACAAGGTCTGTTTCGTGTATTGGAGACCTGCTGAGAACCTTTTCCACATCACGGAATCATCTTTACTCGATCGATGTAAGGCAGAAATCGAAGATACAGAGAAATCCCATGCAACCGCCCCTAAGGCTACAGTAACGGACGCTCCAATGTGGCTGGCATCTGTATATTTGGCCATCGGGCAAGCGATACTACTCATCTACAGTAGTAACCTTATTTCTGAATCTCATGTATTCTCCAGAAAGCTGGAAGAGAGGGGGGGAAGTCTAGGTTATCTTCAGCGCATTGAGGACTTGGAAATCTAGCTTAGAAGACCGATATCTAATAGTTAGTCTCCAAATTGAATGGATAGAAACTTCTAAGGATGGTCCTCCTGGTGAGATGCTGTAAAGTTTTGAGGGTGGGCGACTGGGGTGGGGGGGTTTCATGTAATTATCTTGTACTTGATATTTCAAATTGTGAATTCGTGGTGGGGATGAGTGGTCCTTGGTCGGCCATCCCATCTCCTTCAGAGAAGGGCTTAGAAGTTGGAAAATGCTTTATGCTTTATGCTTTATGGGATGGGAGTTGATATTAATTTTACCACGTCAACTATCATATTCATCTATCATCAACATATAAAGCTAGACGAGGGTGATGAGGGTGATGAGGGTGATCAATTGATTGCAAGTAGGTACGAGTGAGTATACTAACCAAATCCCCGCTATTATTTGTACTTGGTGCAGAGGAGAAAAGGGCTACTCCACTCGAGGACTGGTACTGGAGTGCAAACTGAAATGTGCCCGTAGGATTTCCCCCTCTCCCTCCTGGATTCCCCGTTTTCCCCAACACCTTCCTTGCCTGGCTCTTTTCAGCCGTCGTTTGGTATTGCATCGTAAGGACCGCTCGTCAATATACTGCCTCCTCGGAGCCGAAAGCCGAAAACGTATTTCCTTTCCTTTGCTTCGCTTCGCTGGAAGTACCTTTTTATTGGCTAGATTTGTTTGCGAGCGAGTGTGAAGTAAAACTACAGGCAGATAGATACGTTGCCTTGAATTGAAGAAGGAGTTCTGCGGAGTCGATTGGAGGTGGATTCTAAGCTTCGGCGGGAGCAAATCGCATGGGTGTGTAGTATTATTGGTTGGAGTGGCAAGAGTCTATATTGTCTAATCTACTCTAATGGAAGTGATATACTCGAGTATATGTCTACTGTAGAGTATATACGAGTATAGTGTGTGTGAAGCGAATCGGGTAGCCGAGCCCTACACGTGATTACAACAAATATGTATCTGGATGGTATACCATTGATTTATAAGATAGTAATCTATGTATATAAAAATCTATAGTTTTAGTTTGTTCTCGGTGCTTTTTGGAAGGTGGAAGCTTCGCAAACTTCTCCAGAGATTTAATAATAATAACGATAATAATAATTACCATCATCATCATCATCATCATCATCATCCTCCGGCCCCAACGCCCCCCCTTTTTTCCTCCTTGCCGACTCAGCTACTCGCCTACTCATAGAGCCCAACTTTGCACCCCCACTTATTCGACATGGTCAGTGTCAACAGCTCCGTAAAGGGTCTTGCGTCTCTCAATTCCATCTTGGAGAAGGTTTGCAACAGACGGATTGTGGTATATGATGCCTCTATTCCCGGTGTTAGTTTCTGCTCGTCTTACCCCGATAACATTGGAATTTTGACGGGATAGCAGGAGAGGAGGAGAAAAGGACTAACCCGTCAATGCAAATTGCTGTCCGATACAAATGCGAGGGCCGCCGCTAAAGGCAACGAATTCCCATCTTTATATTTCGAGTCAGTGATTTGTTGTATTTTTTAAACGTCGAAGGTGAAGGTGAAGATGAAGGTAAAGAAAGGTACATACCCAACTCTCAATTTCTCCCATCTTTCAGGTCGAAATTTATCGGCATCTTCTCCATAAAGATCCTTTCTTCTATGCAACACATAAGAACTCCATAGTATCAGGCTCCCCTTCTTAACCATAATCGGGGATTTCCCATCAGGTCCACCGCCACGAGGAAGTATCGTGTCGCGAGAAGCGACGCGGGTGCTGGTTGGGACGATGGGGTAAAGGCGCAGGGCTTGGGATAATTAGCATTTCTTTCAAAATTGAGTAGTTTCGCAGTTAGGAAATGAGGAGGGAAAGTAAAACTTACTCTCATTGATACACCATCTCAAATACTTCATATCTTTAAGCTCTTCAAAACTCGGACGTTTACCCTCTAAGGCTAATACCTCCTTTCTCAATTTCTCAAGCACATCTTGGTTTTGAGAAAGTGCCATGAAGAGAAGAGTTAGCAAACTGGCTGTTGTGTCACGTCCCGCGAGGAGAATGTTCAGCAACTCTGCTTGAATCTTTTGCGCGCTGTAGCCGGATTTTGCGAGTTGTTCGAGGAAGATGTAGCGGTCTGAATCGGTTTCTTTTGAGGGCTGTGAGGAAGGGTTTGCGGCTTGGAGGGCGAGAGCTTTGTCTACATAGGTACGCACGTAAGTGTGAACGTAAGATAGGGCATCTTTGTACTTTTTGTTGGGAAAGAAATTGGTCAATTTGCCCACTGGTTATGTTGATCAGTAAACTTTACAGCCTATGGAGCATGGAGAGCATTTTGATTTACTTACCACGAATTTCCTGGCCGACTTTCTCACTAAGCTGCAAAAGTTAGTAAACATACTTTATATGGAACGGCAAAGTCTCAACTCACATAATCATAGGCTTCTGAGTATCTGTGACCAGCCGAATCAACCTTCGCCTCATCCAACGTATCCGTACTCTCACCAAAGAGGAATTCCGTAGCTAAATCACCAACCAAAGTCAGTACATCATATCCTCCCCTCCCCTCCCCTCCCCTCAGCTCCAAACTTCTATTTCATGACATCCACCCGAAGAAACTCACCCGAATCAATAGTCAACATAAAAAACAACTCCGACAAATCCACCGTCTCCCCATTCTTCGGAATTCTCGCAATCAATTTCCCAACATGCCTCTCAAAGACGGCGAAATCCGCCACCTGGCTCCTCACAAAATTCGGCCTCAACATCGCCCTCGAATGTTCCCACCCCCTCCCATCCAGAATGAAAATGCCCTGGCCGAAAACCGGGTCCATGGCAACTTTTCTGTTCGGAGATAGTTCAAAATCTTTGAATCCAGTTGCCAGCACCGTCTTGATGTTTTCTACATCAACCGTGTTGATGGTTGTGGTGCCTAGGAGTATGGAGGAGAAGGTATGGACTCCGAGTGATTGATACCGTTTCTCCGTGGTCTCGACGAATTTCCCATCACGCGCCGCGAGGACGTTGGTGATGAAGAGGTCGAGACCATAGATAGGATCTTTGTGAGGGAAGGCGGTGATGGGGAGACAATTGTTTTGTCTGGCAAAGCGTCTTCTTTGGTAGTATAACTGGACTTTTTGGATGAGTATGTAGAGGAGGTAGGTGGTGCTTAGGATGAAGAAGCTGGTGGTTGTGAGGGAGTGGCTTGCGTATGAGAAAGACATGATGAACGGATGGACATCACAGTCATGAGTTGGCTTTAATGATTGATCGTCTACTATTAATCTTGGGAGGTGAACACCTGCACAGAGTCAGAGCAATATCAAGCCTAATAATCCAAACACTGATTAGACTGGATGAATGGGAGCTTGAGAAGGAAAGCACCATCTGAGGTCGGATATCAAGAGCAAGGAATCCTTTAGCACGCCGATGAAATCTCTTTAAGAGAATTCAAGTTGCGAAGTCCAGCAAAAAAGAAAGTTAAATAGATTACTCGCGTAGAGGGGATATACGAGTAAGTACTTCTCCATAAGCACGCTGTAAGCATTAGTCGTATATCAACCCCAATAACTCGGGTAACCCTAACATCACACATAACCGTTGCAGTTGATTTTAGGGTTAATATACGGAGTATTGGTGTAAGTTTACCATACTCCGTAGATTTTGATATACAGAGTAAATGCCGTGCCCTACTTGAGCCCCTTCATCCCTTTCGGACCTCGGCAATAATCCCTACTGGCATACCGCAGCCGTGGCGCCATCATTTCCCAGTATCTATTGGTCCAAGGGCCGTTGAACCAATTAAAAGTGGGGATGCTCTTTGCGACAATGCCGATCGTACCGACATTGCCAAAAGCGTGCATTGCCCTAGGTTCCTCCTGTATTATGAGACCAACGGCTGCACCAGAAGACCGTTGCCAGCTGCCCGCCTCTCGATGTGGCCGGTTTAGTCGCGGCAATGCACGCCTGCTTTTCCTTTGGCCTTCTATGTCTCCTCTGGATAGGCTATCTAGGGTTTGGAAGAAGCAGTCCCGTCTCGTAAAAGGCATGAAGTTGACAAAAGATACGTCACTCCGACTGTGCCGTCGTCGAAGCTTGCAAACGCATGTCAGTAATCAGACATCCTGATGGCTATTCCCTACGACACACCGAATGATCCATAAGAATATGTACGCACGGAAGCAACCACTCCAGAAATACTGCCCTTCCATCATAGGGGAAGAAAATTACCCATCCAGATATCAAACTCACCGCCCACCAGAACACCCATTGCCTTTATAAACATCTCTCATTAGTAAAGCTGCGCTGGCGCAGTGGTTATAGTACGCCACTTTCCCCTGCGGTAACCAAGCCGTGGGGGAGTGAGCGGATGTAGATATACTGTAAAACGCGGAAACGAAAAAATCTGGCTGGTCCAGGTTTCCTCCCGTCGGACGCCTCTAGGGGCGCCTGGCGGTCAGGTTTTGTTTTGCACTTTTCGATCATATTTTTTTTGAGAATATATTTTGGGGGAGGGGCACAGAGAGTACAAGTGGGTCCATGGTAAAGAATGGATGGCGATTGGTGACAAGCGAAATGGGTGTTTGTTCACTCTATTGATGAGAGAGACGCGGGAACGATTGGCTAGAAAGGAGATTGATTGCCCTCGAAGCTAGGTCAACTTGTTCCGTGC
This sequence comes from Monilinia aucupariae, assembly GCA_002162555.1. Classification (NCBI taxonomy): domain Eukaryota; kingdom Fungi; phylum Ascomycota; class Leotiomycetes; order Helotiales; family Sclerotiniaceae; genus Monilinia; species Monilinia aucupariae. Next base: position 672,448 of record NGKF01000003.1, read on the forward strand.
TTAACCATAGATGGATACACGATCGCGCACGATTCTACGATATGAGCAGAAGAATCACAAATGGCAACCTAAGCAGATTTTGGAGCTTTTTCTTCCTCTTCATCCTCTTCTTCTTTGGGGGAAGGAGGAATTCTACTCGAGGAGAGATGGTACATTAAACTCCAGGGGAAAGAGTTGAAGTACCAAATGGTCGGAACACCAAAACAATCCTACTTCTCTTCTTCCATTCATCTCACTCGCTCTATATGAACGAATCAACCATCGTACATACATACATGTTTCCCGCAAGGAAATCCTGACGCGTGTGAGGATGGACTCACTACTCGTAAAGAAGATGAATGATGTAAATAAGAGAGGTGGCTATAGACTACTAAACGCCGCGCTTTTCATGGGGGAGGATGCGAGTGTGAGTGAAAGGCCGACGTAGCTGATGTTATAGATAGGTGTGATAATGGGGGNNNGTGATGATAGTTTTGGGCCAGGGGTTTTGGTTGCATACTACATCACACCACGCTCAGCATCAAGTCAAGTCAAGTCAAGTCACTCTGAGCATATCCTCATCCACCATCCTCAACTCATCAGTTTATTGTATTTATTTATTCCCAAATACTTCAACACAAGTCGCCATACACAACACAAGAAAAGGTTAAGAGATTTCCTTCATCCGTTCATCCATCCATTTCGTCCATCTACGCTTCGCCTCTCCTTCCATGCATTTTTTAGAATCAACGATCAAATGCATCCCACAAGACAAGAAACAAATTCGCATGACCCCGCCTACCCGCTACCATAGTGCACTAGTACTAACCCCCTAATATCCATCGAAAAATAATTGAGAAAAGAACGCCTTGGCCTGATAGATAATCATGAACTTGACCCAGAAAGGACGGTGAAGGATGGCGATGAAAAAAGTGGAAGAAGGAATTAGAAAAAGTTGTAGATGGACGAATGAACGAATTTATGAACGGATGAGCGAAAAAAAAGCATGAACAAATGAGATTAATTGGAGGTTTTCCGGGCAGCCGTTAAACATTCTTTGCCTTGGATGAGTGATGAGTGAAAACGGATTTAAATTGTCTGATCGAGTTGGGCGAAAGTAAAATTCAAGGAGAGGCGTGAATTCGTAAAGAGTCTTTGGAGTTTGAAGTCTAGTTGCTTGACCCCATGATGGAGGGAATTATGTTTGTTGACCTGATTCGCTAGGTCTCTGGCTGGTTCGACTCGGGGCACGATGTGTTTGTCTGTAGGAGCCTGATGCTGCACTCATGGTCTGACGACCTTTTGGTAATTCATGATGTAGATGCCCGACATCATGTTTGCCTGTCATTGTGTTAGATGGTATTCAAGATGTTCAACTACATGCAAGACTTACCATCACAACATGCTCGTACATTCTCCAGTCGATCGGACTCTCGATCTTGTCTTTCGATTTGTTCTCTTAAGTCCTCGGCACTATCAGGAACTTCACTGGCTTCGTAGATGCTTATTGCAGCGCCGTTGACACTTCGACTTCGTCGACCAGAGAAAGACCTGTTTCCGTCACCAGGCAGCAGGTAACTGCTAAGTCGAGAGAAAGTGCCCGAACCCAATGATGGTCTAGATGGTCTCGACGTTAGACGGGGATGCATAGTAGAATATCGTCTATCCTTGCTGATTGGCGAGTCATTGCGAGTAGTTCGACTGTTGTAAGATGAAAGAGATGCAGGTGCTCGTCTGCTACCAAGGTGCGCATGGCCAAAGCCAGGATTGAAGTCGTTGATATCTTCTCTTGTTAGTGCACCTGAAACTTCAACAGTATCGGCAACAGCATCTTCTCCTGTGCGCAAAAGTAAGTATGACAAGGCATTGAACCAAGTTTCATGACGTTGTCCTGTGCTAGCAGTGAATTGCACAGTTCTACCGGGTGTTAAGATTACCAAGCTCTTCCGATGCAATCCAGGTGGCAGGGGATTATCATCGGCTACTACTCTGACAGCTTCGATAGCGACACTCTTTGCCTTTAGTTCCGAACGACCAGCAGTTGAAGGATCTCTGTCACTCCAATACAGTGTCCTTGTGTATGGGTGGACCCAGAAATAACGTCGATGACGATTTTCGGACATTCCACCACGACCGCCAGCTTTGCGAGTGTACTTCCAAAGATATTCACCAATCATAGTTTGAGTGATAGCGTTGATCATCCTTGGATCGGTACTTGACTCTACACCTTGTGGCATTGGAATTCCAGCACGTAGATTAAAGCGAGTATCGACCTCAGATGCGAATGAAGATACCGAGGAGTGCCTTGAATGGCCAGTGCCAGGTGGGGATTGTATGTCGCGCTCAGTAGATGGATTTCTGTATTTTGAAGTCGAGATTATCTTGGAGGATCCATAAGTCTGAGAACTTGGAGTCTTAGGTCGGTTCTTGGAAGTGGATGGTAGTGGTGGGGGGCCCATGGTGCCTGCCCCAGCGCTAGTGGATGAATCGGTTCGCTGTGGTTGTTTCTGGTGTCGCTGACCCTCGGTAAGAGTATCAAGATTCTTGTGATCACCCGATCCACTTGCAGAACCTGTACGTTGAGCAGCAGCAGCAATGACTTGCCTATGATCTGATGGTAAAGGTGGATGAATACTTGAGATGGATGCATTCCTTCCACTTCCAGAACTTGTGGGTCTTCTCGCGGCAACATCAATGGGCGACTCAAGGTCAGAGGTCTTTGATTTTGGACGACTAACGCTATGAAGACTTTCTTGTGACTTGCGGACATTAAGGACTGCAGGAATGCCGGTCGACTGTGATGGTGAATGGAGATGAGACTCCTGTCCACCCTCCGCGATGATGGGTTCTTGTCTCTTGCTGCTGCTGATCATTTGGTCTATTTGTTCTGCAGTCAAAGCTGTCTGGGAGCTTTCGTCTGCCATCTCAGCGCGAGGCTTCTTTGAAGGTCGTTGAGTAGCATTGCCTGATACTATCTTGAGCGGTCGTTGAGATTCTGGTGTCTCGGCCACTGGTGATCGACTTGGTGATTGGTTTGTTTCATCCTCAGCAATGACTGGTGTATTGGCCTGCTTTCTATTCCAGCCGCCGAAAACAGAATTGATAAATCCAGTCTTTGGTGTACGAGGCTCTTCCTTTGCCTTTGTATCCTGACCTGGTTTTACTTCGTCCACAGACCAACTCTCAGCAGCCGGGGATCTGGCCTCAACTGTCCTGTCCTCATTCGCAGATTTGCTCTCCGTAGCTGAGAACCTAGAAAGAATAACACCATCTCTCTTTGGACTCCTAGGGGTGGAAGGCGCAATAGGCTCAGTATCTACTGATTGAATGGTAGAGAAGCCTAGACCTGGGGATGGAGAGAAGTAATCAGGTATCGATACGAGTTTTGGAGTGGATGTTGGAATAGCGGGCAGAACAGATGGTTCCGAGCGAGCTTCATCAATGACGATTGGTTCAACATGCTCGGAACGAATAGTAGACATCGTCAATGGTTCAACGGGGGCCGGATCGGCGTCAATCTGCTCAATATGCTCGGAATGAATTGTGGATATAGTCAGCGGAACGGCTGGTGTTGGCTCAACCTCGGGGACTGGTTGGGCCTCGATGTGTTCAGATATAATGGTGGACATTGTCAATGGAGCAACTGAAGTTGCCTCCGCCACGTTCACATTCGTCGTTGATGTATCAGTACGCGAAATTGGAGGCGATGGGAATTTGTCCAATTTTTCGTTAATGAATTCGTCATCATATTGTGAACTCATATCGCTGTATGTTGTCGATACTGGTCGTGCTGCATCATGTTGCGGTTGAACCTTCAACATACCATTCATTTGCTGCTTCATTTGCTCCTCATGCCATCGACTAGCAGCTTCGGACATGGCCGGCCTACCTGGAACATATGAAGAAACAGGGTGGGCCCCCTCTGTTGAAATAGACCTAGTAGCCTCGGCTTCGGGTGCAATCTCAGACCCTTGCTGCTCGATTTGTGGAAGTGAAACAACGGGTCGAGTTTCTTCAATCAGGGGCTCGCCAGTTGCAGCATCAACTGGGGCTTTGAGAACTTGAGGTTCGGCTTGAGGTTCTGGTGACACGGCACGATCGTGTTCTCTATTGAAACCCAAGGCGGCCGCAACACCACCTGCAGCACCAAGTGCAGCACCAGCAAGGCCTGACAATAATGGCGCAGCAGTCGTCGGCGTATGAGGCTCAGGCTCCCAAGGTTCAGTCATCATAGCAGAATCGACCATTGGAATTCTCGGTACTGGTGGCACAGTGACTGAAGCTGTAACGTTCCTAGCGGTGCTTGGTCTAGATGATTGTGGAGTATTTCCTCTTGATGCATAGCGGCTCTGAGTACCCGAAGCAACAGATTCGTCATCACTTGCCAATTCACCCAATTCTGCAAACAAGCTTTGCCTAGCTGGTTGAAAGACATCCTTGCTACTATCGACAAAGTCAATTGGACTTTGTGGTTGAGCATCCTCGCTAGGAACACGTGAACGTCGGTTTCCATTACGACTAACTTTGAGTCTTAGTCTTTGCGGGTGGATACCGGGTGTCTTTGCATCTTCATACATGTACTCATCATCGGAGGTTGAAGCAGTGCTCTGAAAGGAATCACGGTTGCCCGCCTTAGACAAAGCAATGGATCCGCGTGAAGGTTTTGCACGGATAGTGCCACCCTTCTCTGTTTCTGTATCCGTATCATCAGCGCCAGTCATATCCTCGACACCAGTCTGGAAATCTTCCGTCTCGGTGTTGCGCTCGTTCGCCGTCTCGAAAGCATCACTTTGCTCGGTGGAGCTGCCGAAGAGTTCGTGAGAAGATCTAGCAACGCCACCTGCCACCGAAGCTGCGACGGCTGCACCAGCAGCAGTGGCGGCAGCCATAGCATGGGAATTACGGCTAGGACTTGGTTGTGAATGATCATCTTCCCAGTTTACATCTTCCAGGTGATCCTCTCGATCTTCTTCGATCAAGACTTCACTCCTGCTGTTCCTAATTCCCCCAAGTTGACCGACTTTAAAGGGTTTCTTGGCTTGAATAGGAGCATTCTTTCGGGGTCTCCTAGGACCAGGGGAGTCCACCTGTGGTTCGCCACGACGAGCAACCTCAATCTCGTCTCTAGCCTCCTGCAACATGCGCTTGAGCTCCAACTTCTCTGTCTTCTCGCGGTGAATATTGCCCTTGAGATTTTGGATCATTCTATGAGCGTGATGAAGAGAGCTCTTCAGAGTTTCTGATTCTAGCATGCTATGTCTCGGAGTCATCTTGATGGGCGATGGAGGTGGAGAGTGTTCAGGAGTATTGTTGTCAGTTGTTGACGGAGGCTCTTCCTCGCCGCTACCCTGGGACGCCTCGCGTTCTTCCATTCGGCTTCGATGATGTGCGACCGCTCGCGCAAGCTCTTGGTTTTGGCCCATCAATTCTTCAACTTTCTTCTGCAGGGCCCCCTTTTCGGCTTCGAGTATCGTCATGCTTCGCTTAGCAGTCCCTAGTTCCACATCGAGATGCTTTACCGTGAATGCGTGTTGATCTTGGAGCTTGGCATAGTTTAACTTGATCTCATCCAATTCCTTTTGCGCAGCACCCTTTTCGGCCTGTAGAAGACTGAGGCTCTGTGACAATCTCTTTTCACGCTCCGACGCCTCTTTCTGGGTGGCCAAATGTTCATGGATTTGAGTTTCTAGGTTCCAATTTTCGTCCTTGTATCTATTCTCGCTCTCGTCGAGACTCCTCAGCCGATGGGTAAAACCTTCGGCCTCTATCTCCAACCTCGACTTTTCGAGCGCAACAGTTTTGAGGGTTTCTTCCTTCTCCGCTAAGAGTGCTTGTAGATGACGCACTTGTGCTAACAAGGAAGTACTAATTTCTGTCGCAAACTCAATGTCGTGTACCCGGTTAGCAGGTTGATTTCGCTGCTTTCGATTGGGAACGCTAAATTTTGAAGGGGAAGCAGTAGCGGTAGCTTGACTTTCGAATTTGGGTGGGCTTGAAGCACGCTACATTGGGTTAGTACGATTAGATTCGATGTAACTATGCACCCATACCTTATCAGCAAGAGGTGATCCCCCCATCTCGTTGCTCGAGGCTCTCGACTTTGGCAAAAAGGCTCTGGCTGTCTCCTTCCCAACCTCATTGTATTCCTTCTCGATGTCCACCAGCTTCTGTCGCAATTCTGGCGTAATGTCTCCTTCGCTCTGTTGTTTCTCCACTTCCTTCAAGCGCTCTCCCAAATCCTTTCTCTGCTGTAGAAGGGTTGTACCTAGATTCGAAGCCTCTTGGATCCTTCGTTCCGTCTCTGCAAGATGTGCTTCTAGTGCCCGTTTGGCTTGTTCTGGAGATGTCGAGGGGCCAAGCGCAAATAGTTGTTTATCAAAGTGAGAGAATCGATGGCCGCTCAGGACCGAAGGAGGGGACAAGAATGGATCATTACTGCTATTACTGTCTCCCGTGTCGGACAGGATTGACGGATGATCCGTTGCTAACGAGGTCGACATTGTGGCAAACACAATTTAATGTGTATGAAAGGGATGAGACAAAATTGAAGTATAAACAAGTTTTGTAGATTGAGAAACCCTCTGCGCCCAGGTAGGACTTGGGGTTCCTCGAAGGGTGCCGGACTGAGTCGTATTCGTGGATCGGAGTAAACAAATGCGGTACCAAGATTAATCTGTCCGACGAGAATAAACAAGGTAGTACTACAGAAAAGGCAGAGTACCAGGTCGCTAGGTAATCTTGTAGAAATTGGAGATCGAACAAGTTTAGTCTGATCTCAAATTGATTGATCGGGAAACTCAAGCAATGTTGGGGAAGCCAGGGGGGAAGTGAAAGAGGAAGTGAAGTGGAAGTAGAAGTGGAAGTAGAAGTAGAAGTAGAAGTGGAAGTGGAAGTGGAAGTGGAAGTTCGCGTGTCGATAGATCAAGACCCTTCCCAATCAACTGGTGAACCTGGATATTCCTTTATCTCTGGGACGCGATCCAAACAGAGAAGATGCAGCAACTTTATATCTCTCTCTCTTTACCTTGGGTAGGTGGTATGTAGGGACGAGTAGGTTGGAAGGTTGGTCGAGTAGGTTGATCGGTATTGACTGATGTCGGTTGGTATGTACCTTGGAATTGACGGTAACGGTGACAGTTGAGGGCAACGGGGCAATAGGATGGATGGATGGATCAGCTGCAAGAAGTTTAAAAAGTAGGTATGTACAGTAATTAACTGGGGAGAGTGCTACTACTATGGCGACTGTGCTGTAGTCGGTAAGAACGCAAGAAAGAAGGGGAAAATTAATATAAAGAGGGAAGAAAATGAGTGGACTGGTGGTTGACAGCGAAGGGAAGAAAGATAAGAATGAGCTTGAATCATCAAATCTGATTGTTGTGCTTTGAGAGTTTTGAGCCAGTTGAAGTTCATGGTTCATTAGTTCATTAGTTCATAGTTCATACTTCATACTTCATATTGGTCAAGGATCAAGACTCAAGACTCAAGAGAAGAGAGAATGAGGTGAAGTCAGTCTTGGGTGAATCTGGCTAGATGGGGTGGAAACACTCTAGCGTGGCGATGTTTACGAGTGTGTTGATGTTTCTTTGATTCCCCCCCGTAAAATACATTCTTCAACCCCTCGAGTACTTTACCCATATCAAGAGCCTCATCAAGAGAGAGAGAGAATCACCCTCATCTTCGCATCATTGTTGTGCTTTCGTGATGCGGCTTACCTAAGCATTCATAACCAGATCCCATTTCAAAGGAACAACGCAACGCAACCCGTAACAACTCATCCATAACAACAACAACAACCATCCATAACAACAACAACCATCCATTCCGGCCAGCGCGTGCCAAATCCAAATAGCAACGAGGGAGAAGGTGGAAAGTTAAATGCTGCCATGGAGACTCTCGTCCCTTGCCATTCGTCAGGCCAAGCACAAGAGGGGAGAGGCTCATATATCGGCTTGCATAATAAATTAAGATGATGGATAATATTATAATCCAGCCTAGCCCCGATCCAGTAAGTATATATACAACTCATACGAGTCCTGGGGCCGGAGAGAGAGAAGAAGTACAAAGCTGCTCCCCATCTCCCTGATGGGGCTAATCCATTTGGGGCAAGGTGAGATCCATATGTATGAAATCCTCATTCGACAGTAGTTTAGCTCTGCTAGGCAAGGGCGGCCCGGCGCATATTTACCAAACTTCTACTGGTCTGGTACCAAATCTCTCATACTGCGAGTACTGTGCTGTATTATTGCCGGTCATGCTGACACATCATGCCTAAGGCTGCAGCCGGATAAGGCTGATTATCTAATCTGATGATTCGGCTTGCACAAGCTTTCTTCAATCCTCAGCCTTTCGCGAAATTTACTTCACTCGCTCAGAACCTCAACATTTGATCCATCAATTAATTCAACCACGATTCGAAAATTACACAATGGATACTGTAGAGTCCGCGGAGGCTCCTCCCACCACTACTCAACCAGTAGCTATATTTAAAAAGAGATCGGCCAAAGGGAAATCTAACGTTCGCAAAAGAGCTGCGACGCCACCACCTGTCGACAGTGACGATGATGCATCAGGATACTCCTCCTCGGAAGATGAAAGTGGCCGTCGGATAAAGCGAAGAAAGAAGAATACGGGCGCAATAACGGCTTCATCTACAAATAATAATATATCATCTAATCCAACTGATCTCTCCGCCACAAAATATGCCGCATCTCACAGCACCACCATTCGTTCCTCCAATGACGCAACCAAATCCAACAATTGGTACGATGAAAATGCAACAGATGCACTATCTTCCAAAAACCTTTTAGGAACCACCCGTTCAAACACCACGGCTGAAAATGCGCCTGATGGAACATACAAGGGGCTGGCAAACAGTACCAAATTCATACAAAAGAATCCAGACGCACCAAATCGAGTCGTAGGGCCCATCAAAGCCCCTACCAACATCCGCACCATTACCGTGACAGATTTTGCCCCCGATGTTTGCAAAGATTACAAGACGACAGGATTCTGCGGGTTCGGAGACAATTGCAAATATCTACACGCGCGTGAGGATTATAAAGCAGGTTGGCAGCTTGATAAAGAATGGGAGAATGTGACCAAAGGCAAGAAAACATTAGGAGGCACGAAGATAGCGAGTGCGGATCGTAAGGGGGAAGAGGAGGAGAATGATGATGATGATGCGCTGTTGGAGAATATACCGTTTGCATGCATACTGTGTACGGGGAAATATAAGGAACCGATCATCACAAAGTGTGGGCATTATTTCTGTGAGAGTTGTGCGCTGAAGAGATATAGAAAGGATCCGAGTTGTGCAGCTTGTGGAGCGGGCACGAATGGGGTTTTCAACGTAGCGAAAGGGTTAAAGAAGATATTGGACAAGAAGCGGGAGAGAGCGAGGAAGATTCGAGAGGAAGCTATTGCGAATGGGGAGGAGGTTAGCAGCGAGGAAGAAGATGGGTGATGATACATAGCATATCTTTCCCATCAGGCGCACATGCAGAATCATCAGGCAAAAGCAAGAGCAAGAGCAAGAGCAAAAGATCTAATTGGAAAATTCAAAATTGATCAAGATCGGCATAATATACTCGAGTAGTACTACATTTACATTATATGATCATGACAGATCATGTTATAAAAACCCAGATACAGGTCTAAAATCTAAAGAATAATCCTTAGCGAATAATAGAGGAATTCAAACTAGTTATATGAGTATCCATATACGAGTATATAGTGTATCTACCATATCGACCATATCGACCAGCTAATCAATACTCGTACTTATACTCCTACACGTACACGTAGATTGACAAGGAGAGTAGTTTAACAAACGTTAATCACCAAGTATAGTTAAACTACCGAGTAGATTATATAGAGTCATACTCGAGTATATAAATATTCAACCTCTCATTCTTCAACTTTTGTGATCTTGGTTTATTCGTATATGGTGTTGCTATGAGTATAGGATTCTTCATATTGTCATTCTTCATAGTAGAGTACTTCATTTTCAAGTTTCTACTTGTGTAACGATCTTACTCTTTATTTCTTTTTCTTTCTTTCTTTCTTTCTTTCTTTCTTTCTTTCTTTCTTTCTTTCTTTCTTTCTTTCTTTTCTCCCCTTCTCTCTTCAACACTTTCTCTCGTTTCTTTTTCCTTTCCTTTCCTTTCCTTTCTTTTCCTTTCCTTTCCCTTCTTCTTCTTCCTTTCCCTTCTTTGTAGAGTAAATCTCTATCCTCCTTCTCAAACCTCTCAAACCCAACCTCCAAACCTTCACACCCCTCTCAAATCCTCACTCAAACCCCCAAAGCTCAACGCCCCAAACCCCTTCTCAAACCAAACCTTCAACCTCTCAAACCCTTTTTCAACCCCTCTTTCAACCACCCTCCAAATCCCTTTTTAGTAGTAGTAATTCATAATCGATTTGATTTATCTATAGCTGTAGTTACGCCAACCATGCGATTCGCCCATAATATACACAATAATAGATGTTTCATGAGGAAAAAGTAGAAAAAGCCTTGACAAAACAACCTCTCGTCCCCCGGAAGATCTCCGAGATGCCTATGGCTACTGTCCGTCCTGTCAAACCAAATCCCTTTTCAAACCAATTTTTACATCTCTTTCATATCCCTTTTCAAACCTCAAACCTTATAGCACTATAAACTACATCATAATCTCTTTTTTGTTTTTGTTTTTGTTGGAAGTGAAAGTGGAAATGGAGATGGAAATGAAAGTGCTATTTTTTGTTATTTTTATTCGTATAGGTTAGTGAATGTAGGTGTAGATGGATATAGTTTGAGTATATGCTGGAAGGGAAGGGAAGGGAGGTGGGAGAGGTGAATGGAGAGGTGAATAAAGAGATCAAAAAAGAAAAGGCAAAAAGAGGGATAACAAAGGGATTGAAAGAAAAATGAATGGGATAGGATAGGTTTAGATGGAGATGGAAAAACAGGTAGAGGATAAGGGGATGGGATGAAGGGATCAAAAGATAGGATAGAATAGAAATGAAAAGAAAAGAAAAGAAAAGAGAGAAAAATAAACATAAACATAAAAATAAAATAAAAACATACATCAACTTATCAAAACCCCCTGAAACAGACAGTTATGAATTGTCCGTCCTAACTGTAATACTTGGATATGAAGGAGTGGAGACTGAGGCTGGGACTGAGGCTGAGACTGATGGATTAGGAGTGAGGATTGTGAAGATGGTTGTTGGTGTGGAGGTGGGGTCTGGAGTTGTAGTTGTAGTTGTTGTTGTTTGGGGGGTATGGACTGGACAGGGAAATGCGCAATTTGTTGGGTAGGGGGGGTAATAGGGACAGGAGCAGGTTATGAAGTTATTGGTTGTTGTGGGGAGAGTTTCGGTTTTGGTTGTGGGATCGGGTGTGAAAGAAGAAGAAGAAGTGGTAGAGCAGGATGTTTCATGGTAGATTTGATGGCCGGTATAACAGGTTGCGCTGCAGATGGAGGGACAGGGGGTGAAGAGGGTGGTCGTGGGGACGGAAAAGGGACAGGTGCAGGGGATGGTTATGAAGGCGTCGGAGATGCAGAATTGTTGGGAGCAGGAGGTGGGAGTTGTCTGGGAGGGTATGAAGAATATGTGTGAGTGGGGAGGAGGGAAGGTTTGGGGGATGGGAGTGGGATGGGGTTGGATGGGTTGAGTGAGGTGTTGGTGATGGTTGGAGATCAACTTACAGGTGGACAGGAGGTATGAGAGGTGGAAATGGTGATGGTTGGACAAGGCGATGATTGCGAGGCTGGCGAGACTGTAGGTGTGGTTGGAGTGAGAGCGTGTGGGTTGATGGTGACGGTTTTAGAGGAAAGTTCATAAGCCTGGGTTAGATGGAGGATACTATGCCTCGATATTGCATTAGTGGGTTTAATGAGGAGAAAGATCAATCAAGTTGAAGGGAAGAAAAACAGCTCTCGACGACGAAAACAAAACCTACGCAGTGAAAAAGACCAACATCAAACTCTTTGATAGATATACTCTCGCCATGATCATGGTAACTCAAAGATCTCATAGATGAATGCTCTAATAAGCCTGTACTTCTTTGCTCGAGTAGTTCTCGGAAATCAAAATCCCAAATATCAGTCTCAGAACCAGAAGATCTCATAACTTTATAAGAGCTCGTCCCATAACCCACCACGCCGTAGAGGTTAATCCAGCCCTCTTCTCCACACGAGACCTCACATGCGGGGTAGGTCGGTTCATCGATTCGATCCCCAAGATCTATCTTCAGGCAAAAACATGCAGCGTTACAAACCTGTGGGGGATACGAGGCTAAAAATGTCTTGGCTACCAGTGGCTAGAAACATGACAAACCTCATCCGATTTCAAATATGCCATCTCATATCCCTTGCTGCATGGCATAGGTAAGGGGGATAATGTCCTTACACCAGGAGATACTCACAAGCCATGTGGTGAAGCATGTGATATCAATCAGTTCGCGTGGCATCTGGATGAGTGGAAAAATATGGATAAACAATAATCCTTCAACAAACAGGACAGCGAAGATCTTGGCTGCAGATTCGTACCCGCAACGCCACACATGGAACATGCGAGTACGTATCTGAAGTTCTGAATCAATGTTTTCGTACGCAGATTAACAATCCGTATGCTAAACTTAACATAGGTGTACATACATGTTTGTAACAGTATCCGCATTTTGTAGAGATATTCATCCTCAAACATCGTAAGCTTTGAACGAGCACACGACCCATTTCCCTTCCCTACGCATCTCAATCCATACCGAGCATTAAAGCAGCAGCGGGCTCTACTCGAGTATCTGAAATCGAGATGTTTCCACAAGCCGAGATAACCAGTCGGTCGGATATTGTATCTGCAAGCCTTCAAAACCAACACGGCGCACGTATCTCCGGCACAGATCTCGTGTCCGATTTAGAAGCTCACGGTGATTTCTACATCTACCATCTTGAGCCATTGAATCTTCGACTCCTTCACCCCTTCCACTTGAACCCTTGAACTTTCTGCCCCGTCTGCATTACTGAGATCTCCAGCAGGAGGAATCTCTCCGGTTCCCAATCACATCCCCAGTTTAAGGACGAAAACTTCTCTTCAGCGTGCCCAGCCCAACGGTAATACTGGAGTAATAGTTGCACCTTCACATTCAGACTCGGTAGGTAGTAGTTCATGAATCCACAGTTGTAAGAAAACGGTGAGTGGGTTACCGAGATCGCACGTGGATTTGGGAAGATCACACGTGGCCCGCGGCTCGGAAGGAAGGACTCGGTTCCTTTCACCACATGCTTATTAGCCGAGAAGCGTGACCTTGGAGGTTAATGACAGCGGACCGAAGGCCTGTCCCGTAGGATAGCTCGGAACACCATTTTAAGTGAAGATTTTCGTCTAATGCACTCGTACGGCAAACCAAGTATCAACACATAAATCATTTGAAAAGAAAGTTTGGAGGATCTTGAGTTCCTTTGATTCTTATTTGGGAGATGAGGGTGGACAGCTGTTGAGCTCTTCAGTTCCTTATGAAATGGGCAGTTGTCTGATAGATACCGGTAGATTTTGGCAGGCTCTCCGAGTTTCATTCACCAGATTGGATAGGGAAGTCTTCGTTATCCCCTTGAGCAGTGCCAATGCAGTATGAGATTCCAACGGGCAGAGCACAGAAGAGGGACACAAAGATCAGAGTGAAGAATGCTGGGTATGTATACTGTAATTGCTGTATAATAGGTACTCGAGTCAGTGGGTAGAGAAAGTAGGAATCAAACGGAACATCATCTCATGTTTTCTTTTCTCCCTCTCTCTCTCTCCCTCTCTGTGTGTGTATATGGTTCCGACTAAGAAATCTACTTCATCACCTCAGCTTGCATACTCTGGTGATTCTATTGAGTCTACTCGAGTACCAAGTGAGGTAGTCCTGTCCTTATCAAGACTTTTCATGAGTTCTAACTTGATCAATAAAAAGGCATTTATATACTCGCATATCATCCTCGTATCTCACCCTCGTGCATAGGTTTATATATAGGAGGGGGGTTGAACCTTTTTCCCTCTTCCCTCTATCTTCCCCTCCCCTCTGATAAGATGTTGCGGAGACCGACCACCAGGACCCAACACAACCCCAGTCTCTTTGACCTTTGACCTGCGTTTTGCCCTTTTCATTAATCCTCTCGCCCTTTGTATAACATCATACTGCCTTTCGATTCTGCAACCTCGCTCATACATACATATACATACAGAGTACGTACATATGTATATGTATATATATGTAGATGAAATTACGAGGATAATATACTCGTATATTGTGTCTGTATTTATTATCGAGCTAATAAGTGAATGAAGTAATTGATTGTTTCGGTATTGTTATATTCTCGTACCTGATACCAAAATAATACAAAGCAAAGAAGTACAATAAACGGCCATCCGGCCTTTCCCTCCCCTTCCCTTCCTTTCCTTCCCTTTCCTTTTCCCTCTTAGATTCCCTAGAGTGAGTTTTTTATTCGCTTGCTCTTTTCAGCTAGGCGAAGTTGGGTTGAACCACAAAATCTATCAACACGATAAAACTTCCTCGATTTCCTGAAAGTGCTCAAGTTTTGCGGTTCCCCAAATTCCAGACAACCCCCCCCTCAAGAATTTATTTATTGAGGTACCAGTACTTTCAATAGGTAGCAAAGATGGATGTTGCCGTCTTGCGAGGTCGTATTGCTTCGACACTTGATCCAGACGCTGACACTCGTCGGCGCGCTGAATTAGATCTGAAATCGGTAAGCATTCCTGTCAATTTTTCTTATGTCAATCCATCTCTGATCCATATTTATAGGCAGAGGAACATCCAGGTTTTACCGATGCTCTCCTTGATATATTACAAGCAGAACAAAATGCTGCAGTTCGGTTATCAAGTATGCAAACTCTCCGCAATATCTACCCCGCTGCTGGCAGGTCACTAACGCTAGATTGCAGCGGTTGTCTACCTTAAAAACCGCGTTACAAGAGCATGGCTACCGAGCGAGACCCAGCCCAAACCGATGGCCGATGATGAGAAGGCTAGATTTCGAGACCGACTTCTACCTTTCATTGCTTCCTCTCCACCACAAATTCGTCAACAACTTGTGCCAGTCCTTCAAAAGATCCTACATTACGATTTCCCCGACAGATGGCCTTCCTTTATAAATATGACCGTTCAATTATTGAACACCAACGAAGCCGCATCGATATTTACAGGCTTACAATGTCTCCTTGCTATATGCCGCGTTTTCCGCTTCAAGTCGGGAGAGAACCGCGCGGACTTCGACGCAATTGTGGAGGCAACATTCCCAAGACTTTTGACAATCGGGCAGGGTTTGGTCAACGAGATGAGTGAAGAGGCGGGGGAAATGCTTCATATCGTTCTCAAGGCATACAAGCATGCAACATTTGTATGTACTGGCGTTTGTTTTATGATATCTTGTGGAAATGCTGACAAAAACAGTTTGACTTGTCTGTCTCCTTGCGCGAACATTCTGTGGTGGTCGGTTGGTGTACTCTTTTCCTCCACACGGTTGCCAAAGAAGTTCCACCTACCGCTTTGCCTGAAGATGAAGCCGAGCGAGAGTCAAATCATTGGTGGAAGGCCAAGAAATGGTCATACTTTAATTTGAACAGACTTTATGTCCGGTGAGTGATGCGCAGGTTACTCGGAAGAGTTCTACTAACATTCCATAGTTATGGCAACCCCGCGTCTTTGTCGAAAGGCAACGGAGATGATTATGCCGCGTTCGCTAAAAGTTTCGAAGCAAATTTCGCACCCGAAATTTTGAATGGTTACCTCCAGCAGATTGAGAAATGGGTCGCGAAGACAACATGGCTCAGCAGACCCTGCCTTTCGCATACCTTGGTTTTCCTCGACGAGTGTGTTCGACCAAAGCAAATGTGGACTCACTTGAAACCACACCTCGATAGCCTTGTCACCCATTTCGTCTTCCCTGTCATGTGTCTCTCGCCCGATGATGTTGAGAAATTCGAAACCGATCCGGAAGAATATTTACACCACAAACTGAATTTTTACGAGGAGGTCTCAGCACCAGACAATGCCGCGACCAACTTCCTGATTACACTCACCAAAGTTCGCAGAAAGCACACCTTCACTATTCTTACATTTGTAAATTCGATTGTGAACGAGTACGAGGCTGCGGAAGAGGGAAAGAAAAACCACATCGCAAAGGAGGGGGCCCTGAGAATGATTGGAACTTTATCCAGTGTGATCTTGGGAAAGAAGAGTCCAATCGCTGAACAGGTGGAATATTTCTTGGTTAGATATGTTTTCCCAGACTTCCGAAGCTCTCAAGGATTCTTACGGGCCCGAGCTTGCGATACCGTCGAGAAGTTCGAGCAACTTGATTTCAAGGATACTCAAAATCTTCTTGTTATATATCGAAACATCCTGGAATGTATGGCCGATCCCGACCTTCCAGTCCGTGTTGAAGCAGCACTCGCATTACAGCCTCTGATTAGACACGATATAATTCGAACCAGCATGCAATCTAACATCCCACAAATTATGCAACAGTTGTTGAAACTTGCCAACGAGGTTGATGTGGATGCCCTGTCAAATGTTATGGAAGACTTCGTTGAAGTATTTGCAGCAGAATTGACGCCTTTTGCCGTAGCATTAAGCGAGCAGTTACGCGATACCTATTTACGAATTGTTAGAGAACTCTTGGAGAAGAACGAGAAGAGGGAGGATGATGAGTATGGAGACTATTTGGATGACAAGAGTATTACCGCACTCGGAGTTTTGCAAACAATCGGTACTTTGATCTTGACTTTAGAAAGCACTCCCGATGTTCTTTTGCACATGGAATCCATCTTGATGCCAGTCATCAAGGTCACGTTGGAGAACAAGCTTTATGGTTCGCATTCCATTCTTTTCCTATATCTTGAGACTTGCTGATGCTAACAGTCGCAGATCTTTACAATGAGGTTTTCGAGATTATCGACAGCTGTACATTCGCTGCCAAATCTATCTCGCCAACCATGTGGCAAGCATTTGAGCTCATTCACTCAACTTTCAAGGCTGGCGCTGAACTCTATCTCGAAGATATGCTCCCAGCTTTGGATAATTTTGTGCAATACGGCAGTCTTCATCTTGTGCAAACTCCACAATACTTGGACGCCATGTTTGGCATGGTTGCGGATATGTTCGCGGATGAGAAGGTTGGGGGTGTTGATAAGATTTGCGCATGCAAGTTGGCTGAGGGCATGATGCTCAGTCTGAGAGGCCACATTGATCAGCACGTTTTGCAATTTGTTGATATGGCTATGCGAACTCTCACAAATACCGATGTCAAGGTCAAGTCGTACAAAATTCATCTCATGGAAATGGTCATCAACGCAATCTATTACAACCCAGCTTTGACCTTGCACATTCTGGAGCAAAAGCAATGGACCAACAAATTCTTCAGCTTATGGTTTGCAAGCATCGATAGTTTCACAAGGGTGCACGACAAGAAGCTCTCAATCGCCGCCATCGTTTCTTTACTCACACTCAACGCCGACCAGGTTCCCGTCAGCGTCCAACAGGGCTGGCCAAGATTGTTACAGGGCATTGTCAGGCTATTCCAGACTCTCCCTGCGGCTACAATGAACCGTGAGGAAGCATTGAAAGACGATTTCCCAGTTGATGGTGAATCTTATGATGATGACGAGGATGACGAGTGGGCTGGTGATGACAATGCCTGGGGAGAGGAAGGTGATGAGGCAGATGAATCTGATATCAAAGATGAGAGCAGCGCATATCTCGAATTTCTGAGCGAAGAAGTGAGTAGCATCGGTTCTCTGTTATCTTACACACGCTAACCAATTTTTTAGGCTTCAAAGTTCAGCAACCTTGAGGACCATGACTCAGACGATGAACTCGGTGAAGAGAGTCTTCTCGAAACCCCTCTCGACAAAGTGGAGCCATACCAGCTATTCAAAAATGCCCTTATGAGTATGTGCTGAATTCACAACGTGATCAAGAAGATGTACTAATTTATATACAGAACTCCAACAAGAACAACCTCAACTTTATGAATCACTAACCACGAATCTTAACCCATCCGAGCAGGAAATCGTTCAGGGGGTCATACACCAAGCAGATGCCAATGCAGCAGCAGCACTTCAATTGGCTCAGGCAGAGGCACAGCTTATAGGTGTGATCAATGGTGGAGCTTGAAAAAAAGATACATTCGTCGTATAGTCGAATTTTTGGTGTGCATTAAATGGTTGCTCAAGCGCACGTGCATTGGTTGGCGTTTTAATATCGAGATGTGAATTCCTAGATGTGGATTTCTGTCTCACTCATGATTATGGAGCATACCCTGGGTAAAAAATATTTAGGGATGCAAGGAAAGGATCGGGACATTTCTGATTATGATGATGAAGAAATGAGTCAAAATCGGTTGGATGATATCGAATCGAGCATGTATGAGATTGAGAATGGTAGTTAGATTACTTTACGAGACTCTTTAGCGGTTAGATGTACGTTGCAATACCAAATTCCAGAATAAAATTGCTTTCTTTCTACTTTGTTGGGCTTATATTACTC
The DNA here is from genome assembly GCA_002162555.1 of Monilinia aucupariae. NCBI lineage: Eukaryota > Fungi > Ascomycota > Leotiomycetes > Helotiales > Sclerotiniaceae > Monilinia > Monilinia aucupariae. Next base: position 690,959 of record NGKF01000003.1, read on the forward strand.
GTATCTTATACCCTGGGCTAAATTTTCTAAAGTCATCATCGCACACTTTTTTTTACTCGAGTGCGTACGCTGCCAAGGATATATTATTAGCCTTGCTATACATTCCTTCCTCCTTGAGAGTGATGCGGAGATGCTGGATAATGATGCTTTAGATGCACAAGGAGTACGAGAGCAGCCAGGCCTCATAGATGAGCGGAGGAAAACGAGTCCTTTGAACAAATTGCACAATTTTCTTATATAATTATAATTATTCAAGCATCACCTCAACGATTAGAGCACAGAAGCTCCTAACCCTTTCCGAAAACCGTCGACTTGACCGCGATAACAAGACCAGATGGAATTCATGCGAAGAGGGGACTTGGCATATCGTCACTGTTCGTTAGATGTACGATGCTATCGTGGTCTCCTTTGATGAGTATACGGATGAGGATTGTGATGTGCATAAACTCTCCGAGGAGGCGTGGGATCTCGGGCGTGGGTTCTGATCTCACGCTTCTTTGTACTGTATGCATTGTTGGTGCAAATTGCGAATGTTATCGCGATCCAATAATCGCGCTGCAATACAATTCTCCCGGAAACATGCATGCAAAATCTTCACAAAGGTAAGATTGGCTTGTTGCTACTACTCGTAATGCTACTGCTAACGCTAATGCTAATGCTGTATCTCCATCACATCACAATCTCTCCTCGGACTCTTCAGTGGGCATCTCGACAATCTGATCCATACCCTCGTATTCCGGGAGTTGAAGATGATATTTCTCTGCGATTTCCGGGGTTACGAATCTAGGTGATGGTTTGGTGATTATTATTATCATCATCATCAAGTTTTCATTTCGTCAATCCTTCGCGATCGATCGATCGATAGTTCGAGACGCGGGAAATTTGGGGGGAAAAGAGGAACACGATATCTTATCTTACCTTCCGCCCAAGAAATGTCTTCCTTTGAAATATCTCACAAGGGGTTTGGGTGCCGTTAGACTAATCAGATATTGGGGCATGAAATTGGCGCCGGGTCCGGAAGAAGGTGGGCCGTTGGTTATGTCCCAAGAGGAGGGCGCGTCGATTGATGTGATGGGGAGGGAAGATTCGGAGAGGGCGGTGATGATGGAGGGGAAGGGATCGCGAAGGGTGCCGGAGAAGGAGAAACCTAGGTGGGGTTAGCGGCGGGG